>JAURVB010000825.1:0-85832 GCA_033002965.1 Piper betle
AAAATGACTGGCATACTCTCATATATCTGATAACTCATTCTGTTCTGCTGTATTCATGACGTTATCATCATATATTTGGGTACGCATGACCCTCATAGCTCATACACGAGACCGGCATCGGCTCGATACACGTGTCCTGAAACTGACTCAACTCGAAAAATAACGGTCGACCCGACCGGTTCTGAATATAAAACCCTAACTCGAATCGTGGGTTTTACAGTATCGATAGCAGTTGGGTAGCGGACATGATCGGTAACAAGTACCGAGCACCGCTACCGTGTGCTGAGCGTGGTGCGGGTTCCAGGTGCGTGACAGGTCAGGCGCAGCCAGGACGTTCTACCGAGCATCACGTGCGGATAGAAGCTGCGGGTTCCGGATGCGTAGGGTGCTAGTGACTGAGCACCACTAACCGAGCGTGCTGGGCGCCAGGGCCGGGTACTACAGTGCGACATGCGGTAGTCGCGGGTGCGCAGGTGTGCAGGTGACCGAGCCAAGCTGCTGTAGGGGTTATCGTGCACGCGTATGGGTGCTGTGGAACAGACGGACCAGGGTTCGGTATTGGGGTCGCTGGGTCGAGCTAGGCGACCGTGCCACATCCAGGAAGTTGATGAGGCATTTGCGCCACGCCCAAGGGTGGGTCTTTCTGGTAATTCTGCTGGAACACCAAGGGGGTCGATGACAAGGCTTGGAGGATGGGAGCCGTTGATCAAGACTTCGATGGTGAGGATGCAAGCTGATGAGGTGTCACACTAAGGCCGGGATGTCTATATAAGGAGGTGACATCCTTATGTAGAGATCAGACAAGAGGAGAACAACATGTGAAGTGTGTGTGAGTGATCTTGGTGGAGGAGAGAAACTTGGTCGAGCAAGGGGATGCCTTGGGGTTACTGCAGTCAGGCCGAGGGGCGGTCTGGAACTTCAAGGGAGACTATCGGGGTAGTCGACGCCTGCCTTTAGGGTCAAGGCTCACATACCAGTTGTTCGGCAACCTTGCGCGGTGAGCCGAGGGTTGGGTGAAGTCCTGTCGAGTGAGGGTCGAGAGGCACGGTCGTGGGGTTTGCATGTCCACGACCGGCAAGTAGTCTAGGGTGTAGACACTTGTATATCTTGTATTCATACTAGTGGAATAGAGGTTGGGATGAGTTCCTGTAATTCTTGTGGTGTATGCATCGTGTTTGGCCACCGGGGTTAGACCTGTGATTCCGAGATCTATTGGTACCAAGATGGGTGATCAGTACGTGGGACGCGTAGTCACTGCAGCTTGGTGATTGGTGTGTGTTCGGTACAATCGCTGGTAGCCTGATACCGGTACTAGTGACGCTTGTAGTTGGGCGCGGTACCGGGACTGGGTTCGTGCGGTATTCGCAAGTGTGTGGTCCGAGGCCGCTGTGCACCACAGCACATTGGTGGGTGCGGAGGTGGTGTTGGCTGGTGTTTCCAGGGAGGGAAACACGCCGCACGGAGGCAGTTAGGGCGAAAAATTTAAACCCTAAGTTGACCCCTGTGACAGACCATCCATGGGAAGGCCCACCAAAGTGCATGCATCACCCTTTGTCAAAGCCTACAACTTCCAATTGCTGGGATCACTTGCCACCGTCAAGGAGGAAACGGTTGTCGATGCACATCTAGAGAAGAATAGGAGAAGGAAAGGACCCGACTATCCATTTAGAATCAACCATTTCCAAGTTTCTTGACCGCTGCCTTGCAAACAAGGTGTTCCCCACAATCATTGACGGAGTTTGACACCCGGCTAGCCCATTTCAGCTATTGTGCATGGCATTGGTTCAAATCAGCTTCATTTGGTCCGGTTCAGCTCAGATATTAATTAGGATGCACCTTAATGCATTCCCAAACTCTGATTTGTATGAAACTCGGTGCCCTACTATTTTACCAATTTCAGATGTAACGGCAAAGTCTATTTCATCATTGGAGCACTTCAAAGGCCAATATTGAAGCCTCAAGACACGATATACTATGTGGAGTCGAAATTATTTAAAGTGGCAAAAAGTCCATTGTCTTGTAATTGTAAAAAGGAGAAAAATAGTGAATTATGAGTGTCAAAGTCACCTTGGATTGACTCATAAAACTTCATATTGAATTCTATGTGGAACCACATAAAAAATTCTCTCGTGCGTCTTCTCTTTAATTTTATAGACTCGCCTCTATGTTCATAGATAATAACACCCCGGTGTGATCCCCTATCACACGAACTCAACCTGAACTTGCATCATTTTTTTGAGCGAATGCGAAACTTGCTCAAATGGTTTGGAGGTTTTGTTTTGGGGTGGCACCACGACTATTTAAGATCAAATTTTGCTTCACAGAAGACCCTTTGTTTAATACATAAGTAGGGGCTAATGTATGCACACATTCGTATTAATATTTAATTGAGGCCCGAATAATTTAACCGGTGTTAAACCCAAGTTCATATTCTAGAATTATTTGGGAATGTATAGAGGTTAATATAATATCCCAAAACATGAGACGATTACGGTGGATATGATTGAGTTGTAACAGAAGCAAGATTTTTGGGATAAAATATTTGTTTGTGCTGCCTATAAATATAGCCACCTAACCTACGGAGAAATTGGAACTACGAGCTTCTTCCTCGTGCTTCCTTGCGATGTCATGTCCCCTATTTTGCCTCTTTGCCACTGGAGTCTTCTCATCATCGTGGAGCAATGCCCCCAACGAGTTGTCGATCTCGTAATCGTGGACCTTGCCAGCCGACTGCCTTGATGTTGTTCCACCCACCGAAACATTGTGGCGTTCCTACAAGGAGCCAGCCCTTTACGTTGTTGTCCAACTGGAGGTCTATATTGTTGCCCAGGTTGTGCTACACCACCGCAAGGAGTGAAATAAGCCTTCATCTCCCGCTGTGGGTGCATTCTTGGCACCGTCATCGCTTCTTGCTGCCACCGTTTTGCCACTATTTACCACCCTACTATGGAGTGCTGCTAGAAACTTTTCGTCGTGAAGGCCTGGTGCACTGCCATCTCTCTGCCTCCTCGCTGCTGCCTCCCCGAGTGTAGTTGCACAAACTGTATTGCTGATTGTGTCAAGGAGAAAAGCTGGAGTTTAACAAAGAGTAGAGAGTTTTCTAGACTACCATTGCTTGTGGGAGCTCTACCGTTGGCCAAGCCTTGCCCTGAAGTGCATGGAAGCTCGTCGAGGAGAGTTGAAGCCGCCTTGTTTTCACCGCTTTCCCAACTAGTCAGAGCCGTGTTGTTGTTTGTTGTCACTGCCCTCTTGACAAGGAAACTCACGTCGGAGCACAAAGAAGGGAAGGAGCATTTGTTGGAGCCAAAGCGTTGCCAAGGAGTCTGCTTATGTCTAGCCCACCATGATTGGGGCCCTTTCACTGCCAAATACATGCCAAGACCGGTCTTACCGATCGCCGTGGGCAGAAGTAGCCCTTTCACAATGGAACTTGCCTCGAAGGAGCACTGCCAAAGCTTGCCACCTTGAAGATCATTGTAGTTTGCACATCACCATACTGCTGGTCGGTACTACCGTGAAGGAAGCTGCCACTATCGAACGCCGCTTTGTTTGTGCCTCCCGGTTGCTACTATAGTGCTTGGAAGGAAGGAGATGCGTCGGACCCATCACTGCTGTGAAGTGTTGCCAGCAAAGTTGAGCTATCTTGTCAGCGAGGGTGTTGCCGATTGGGACGTGCTGACGTTGGGAGTCCTACTCTATTCCTCCTGCCTTGCAGCCACTCCTCGGGTGCGGGTAAAAAAATTCACTAAGTCTTCTACTCAATAAAAATTAGAAAAATAAGTGCATTGTAAGTATCAATTTCCTTGGACTGACTTGTAATACTTTACATTTAATCTTACGTGGAATCACATAAAAATTTATTTGTGTGCCTTGCCTTTTATTTATTTTTTCTTACAATCAACTCATAGGTAGTAGCAACCTAAGATGTACCATGAAAACCCTAGACTAGAAATTTAATATGTCAATGACTTATGTCTAGCCCTAAAATGGTGATGACTAATTCTTTCTAAAATTCGTAAACCTTTTATATATTGTGATGACTCATCCTCGTGCTCTATTGTAGATACTATCATCTTCGGTTTTTATAGCATGCTCATACTATTATTTGAGACCTATACTTGTGATCTTAAAGTTAGGTTGACTCAAACTATAGTTCAATTGAACAATCTAACTCAAATCTAGCCATTGTTGGCAAAATTATAAGTGGTAAAAACCCTAAGCCAAAACTAGGTTTTATATTTTTGCTAAACAGTTCATACGATCTTAACCTGCGTGCCCTAATCATGAATCCCAAACTCTCACATCAGTAGAAGCATTACTACTCGAAACAACAAAGGAATAATTGTTATTGTTCAAAATATGATAATAATCAATATCCTGAATAATGAAACCATTAGAAATAAATCTAGATTTATAATACTCAATCACTAGAATACTAAAAATATCCCAAGTCCAAAAGGAATCTAAAATACACTAAATATCACAAGTGCATATAGGATGTCACATAAAAATAATGTTCGGCCATCTCGCATCACTTACTTACAAGCGCCTTCTCCTTTTACTTGAACTCTAGAGTTGTTTCCAACATGTGACCATCATGTCCCTCGTGGAATTGTCTAATTCCACAAATGCTCTTTAATATCTAATTATATGTTCTGTTACGCCTGAATCAAAAATCTAAAAATGATGAGAACTAGTCAACATGAAACAACTAAAAAAGAAAAAGAAACATCAGAAAAAGGGTAAATCTCTTTAGGCTCAAAAACAAGAATGAACATGGTATTCATTTCGTCTTACAATTATAGCAAATAACTAAACTCATGTCCTTCTTACCATGGCTCATGGGAATTCTTAGCTTGATCACTCTTAACTTGATGAAACTTTTCTCGGCTCTTTTGAACCTTTTTTGAATTGGTGTCATCTTCTAGAACATCGAGAGCCTAAAGATTTAGTCTTAAGAGATTCATTCATTAAGACATTGCTTGTACATATTTATCTGAAAAATATTTATATTTATTTAGTTATGTGGATAATATTTATCCAATTATGTGACAGTCCTCAGCCACTTATGTGGATGACTTCCTGCATATTACAAGAGAATTGGTTATACGGTTCCAAAATTGCCGGAGAAAGAATTACCAAATGAAAAGGTAAACATTGTTCTACAGTCGTTGGAGGAAATCTCTCACTCAGGAGTTATCCAAATTCTATAAAAGCAGGGTGTTATTGCTGAAGCAAGGGGGGCTTGTACGCTAAAGGAAAAGGATTTTGCCAGACTAAAGAAAAGCCGAGGGAGGAGCCCCTCACCGGAGATGCTTCGGTGACCCTCGCCAACACCCAATCACTACCCCTGTCAGCCATGAATCCTTGCCCAAGATCTAAACTTTCCACTTGCCAGAGCCACCGGTGAAGGAGTCGTGTCGCTTTGAAATGTTGCCAACGTGCTGCCATGAGAAGAGCCCAAGCCCCGGTGCGGGAGTCTGCCATCGCTGGAACAAGAGTGTTGGAGTCCAACATCTTGCCAACGCCGAGGAGTCGCTGCTCACTATCTTGCTAATTAGCCAAGGAGAGGAGGTCTAAAGCCTTGACTCATTGGAATTGTTTCAAGGAAATACGCTCGTACCTTGCCATTGCCATAGCCGCCATGGAAGGCCGAAGTTCATTACCGTTGTGGAGTGCTACCAGAATCACAACATCCCCGGAGTCCAGCCCCATTGTTGTTGTGCAGCCTCGCCGAAATCCTCATCGAGCCAAGAATTTCAGAAGAATTGTTGTTGCTGCACGACTGTCATAAAAAACAGGGGAGAAGCAAGGAGTTGCTATCATCCAGACCAAAGCCGACAACAAAAGCTGCTCTTTGCCGGAGTTACCTCAATGCTAATGCTACCTCATTGCAACAGATTCAAACCAAAAGAAGTTTTGTAGGGCTCAGATGAAGAGGACATCCGTTGCTGCTATCCCGCTTGGAGTTGTTGCTCTATTCCTTGCCACCACTTTATGGTTGGAACGCCAGAGAAGATAGAGCCCTCCTCATCATCGTGAAGGACCTGTTGCATCGCCCTGAAGGAGTCATAGGAAAGTTCCCTTCCCTCCCCCGGTTGCTGTTTTGGAGTTTAGTTGCACTCGCAAAGGAAAGGAATCCTTGTTCATCGTTTCAGACTTCTTGGACTCTTTCCAACCAGTTCCGGTCGCTCCTGGCCCGTCTCGAGGTTCAGAGTGAAGGCGGAGAAGTGATCTACAAACCCAAGCCGAGAGCTGCTTGAGTTCGTCGCCGAAAAACATCAGGAAGCGAGGAAGTTGCTGGCTGGAAAAGCAGAAAACAAAGTAGCAAACAATAGATTTTTTGGATTCTTTCCAACCAGCGCCGGTCATTCCCAACCCTTCCGTTGTGATCAAGAGAAGATGATGGAATGATATAGAAACCCAAATGGAGATCCACCGGATTTCATCGCCGAGATCACCGAAAAAAATTGAGAAGTGACCGATCAGAGCAGCGTAGCACAAAAGTGGAGAAAAGTGTCTAACTTTCCGGCCTCTGACCGACTGACCGGAGCCACCACCAACAGTTGAACCACCGTCAAGAGACCCATAGGTCTGTGATCTACAGTTTTGGGCAATCTCCGCCACTTTCAACTTTCAGAAAAGTCGCCGCCGGAGCCACCAAAACCACCATTGCACCGCCGCGTCACGCCGTAGCCGGGTCTGTCATGCCCGTTTACTGCTGACTGTGTCCACAAGATTCGGCAGATCCGTGACTACCCATTTACCCACAGACCCATGACCAGATCTAGACCATGACTGCGTTCGTGACCACCCGCGACCCGAATTGGAGCTAGCATACTGTACACCGCCCGCAGTCCAGCGCATGCACGGCACATGCAGAGAGAAAGGAAGCTGACGTGCCCTGTTTGGTCCGATCCAGCATTTGTTTGGTTTGAACTAACCTAGAATGGCCCGGTTCAGCCTATCAACACTCTAGAAATAATTTGAAGGCCTTCCAGTCCTCTGATCAAGGCGAAACTCCCACTGTTTTTGCTCCGAACACAGTGGACGTAGCGGTGGAGTCATTTTGAAGATTTGAAGATCATAAAGGGATTAATCAGGGCATTGGGGACAAGCACTTTAGAGGCAAATTTATTTAAAGACGAAAATTTACTGTATTGTAAATTGTACTATCAAAAGATAAATAGTGGATTGTAAGTATCAATCTCACCGTGGACTAACTTAGGGATTCAATTTAAACCCTAAGGAACCACATAAAAAATTCTTGTGTCATTTTGGTGTTTGCGACAAATTTATATTTTCATCGCACTATCTTTTTGCGCGGCAAGGGCGCCTCAGTCCCACCGAACCTTCAAACCCGAATCGCAAGAACCGATTCGAGGGGGCGGACGATCCCGCGCCCGAACAGACATCTCTAGAGGATTTAGCAGCCTCCATGCAACTCATTTTTTCAACTTAAGATGATGTGAAATATCGTCAAAAGTAACAATACAATACAGTACAGGTCATGATTTCTTGCATATACTCCCAAGAATAGGGCAACAACCAAATAACAACTTTGACTTGTTGTTCATCTGAAAGAACATTTTTGTAAGCTTTAAGTTCCTTGATTAAATTCCCTATTTCTTTTAAGTTCATTATAATGTTAGACTACTTATAAATGCCGAATTTATTTGTCAGACACCTTAGCTTTGTAGAAAAAGTGCCACTAAGTTTATCCATAAAGAGTAGGTCATGATGTATTTGTCAGATTCAAAAGATAAATCATTTTATGTAGTGCACAAAAGTATAATTCAAACATTGATATTTTTGGACTTTCAAGCAGTATAAACCTCTAAATCCCATCGATCTTGTGCCGGAGTTCCATAAATATTATGAAGAAGTTCCATTAAAGAAGTTTCACTACATTCATGCTCTTAATGATTAACAAAACTTTCTAGCTCCAAAAATCATAATTATCAATGTTCAATTATCACTCTTTCTTCATATCAAGAATAATGTACTTTGAAGCAGTTGTTAGTGAGTTATACATGGATATTAAAAAGATAATTATGCTAACATAAGACTTTATGCATTAAATTAATCATTAAAATAGCACAAAATTATTTTTGTGGTGTATATATAATATTAATCGGTGCTCACTATCACGATACTTACCTCACATATTAATTAAATTTATCCCATATAAAGTTTTATGTATTTTATAATTAAGATAAAATAAATTTCATAATCTCCAATCTTCATTAGTTTCTACAAACTAAAGTGATCCTTTACATATATTTAATTAATTAAATATAATACATGTTAAGCCTAAATGATTTTATTATTAACCAACCATAAGATTAATAAAAAACTTTAAATCCATTAAAGTTAGTTTAAAATGATATGATATTTGGTTTGTTTGGTTGGTATGAAATTAATATATAAAACTTGAAATTTTTCAAATACTCAATTTACCAAAAGTAGTTGTATTTAATAGATTTTTTGTTAAAAAATATTATTAACTTATTCATTTTATATACAAATTAAGTATGATTACAGCAAAGGAAACATAAAATAGTCATGATTATCGTATTGTGACCCATTCATGTGCTCTTTAATGAGAAACAACCACACACGCGCCCCCCCCCCCCATCCCTTTTTATTTATTTAGATAGGAAAAAGAGATAAATTTAATTTTGCTCTTTGGAAAGCACATTAGTGTGCCACAAAAGGTAATTATGGTTAATTTGAGCACAAAAAACATTGTAAAAGTATTAATGTTTATATATATATATATATACATACACACACACAGAAAGTTTCGTATGTTGACCATTTCAAATTTTTATATTACATTTATTTCATGATAGTTAAATAGAGCCTTAACATCAATTTAATATTAAGTTGGACCACAAACAAATATATTATTCAAACAATAAAATTTGGATCGGTTACTGGCTTAAAAAGTCCAAGTGGTGGGAGCTTTATTTGGTTGGACGGATGGATGGTCTTACGCATCTAGTTCATGTGCTTTCTGAACACTTAGGGTTTGGTAGTTGTCCCAGTCCATGAAGGATAGTTGGTGTTATCCAAGTAGTGGAAACAACTAACCAATACTAATGTGTGTTATAGTTGTGGGGATGATCGAGTATTGGTGCTAGGAGGTGGTTAGGACACTTAGGACTGCTCTCATGTATCAAGGAGGGGAACCGAACATGACTAAGGTTACCGATATCAAGTATAGTGAGGAATCGTGATCGTTGACCTATGGCAGCTCTTTGAGTGACAAGAAATTGTTATTGAGCATTGGCTAAGGCTTACCGAGCAACTGTGTTCTATTTGCTTCAAATTAACTTCAAGATGTCAAGTATGGGTTCCAAGTCTCGAGTATGATGGAGCATGCTTGAGCAATGTGGGTTGCTGCTATCAATGTTCACTAGGAGGACAATCGCAGCAGCGCATGAGGTTTTGGCAAGGCAAGGTTGGAGTATTGAGCTCATTGAAAACCAAGTCTTAGGAGTACTACAAGTGGCTGATTGAGTAGTGCCATGAGTTGTGCACGAGCGCTGGTCATGACTGAGAACTGGGATTCCAAATCTTGAAATTTTAGCAAGGTTTCCTAGTTGGACTAGGATTTCTAGTGGTAGTGTAATTACTAGTAATTTTGTTCGAGTTTGCTTGTTGGTGGCCTTTGTTGGGCCATTTGGGCCCCCAACTGGGCTCCGATATCATTGTTGGGCCCTTTGGACCCCAAAATAGAGTTATGATAGGTGTCATGGGTCTCTCTTAATCCAAAAATTAACCTAAGGAATAAGGCTTTCTCATTATCCTATATACAACTCGCCAACATCATCCACAACCGATGTAGGATAAACTCAATAACTCCCCTTCACATATCGTGCATATCCCTGAAACCTTCATCGTCTGATAACTCTTAAATCAGACGACACCTACTTGACAAACTCCCCTTAAATTATTAGGTAGAACCCATGAAGGAAACAATAACTACAATCAGCGTAGGTAAACCCATCTCGAACTTAGTTCTGAAACCACTTATTAAGCCTTTTGGGCCCCCACTCAAGCTCTGAAACCATTGTTGGGCCCTTCGGACCCCTAAAAAAGACTTTAAACAACCAAAAGAAACTCACAATAGGTGTCACATGCCTCTCTTAATCTAAAAGCTAGCTCAAAGAATAAGGCTTTCCTATTAGCCTATATACAAACCACTAACAACATCCACAATTAATGTAGGATAAATCCAATAACTCCCCTTCACATATTGGGCGTGACCCAAAACCATCATCGTCTGGCAATCTCACACTTTCTTGGACAACTTGAACATTTTCAAGATCTAAGGGAGGAGGTTTTGGACAACACGTGGATGAGGTGGACACGGACTTTGAGGTGGACTAAAATTTGTATCCAAGAGAGTTATGGTGGAGCCGGAACCAATCAAGTTAATCTGGAGATCGAGTGTTAGCGTTTGGGTTCCACTAGCCTTGCCTTGCATTCCCGAGCTAAGGGGCTCAACCATCTGTCCATGACACATCGTGGGAGACTCGAACCAGGTTGGAAAAGCTTGGCAAGGCGATGGGAAGAGTTGGAGAAGATTTTACTAGTTTTTCATTGGCTAGGTTGGAGAAGATTGCAACGAACTTAGGATTGGCTATCTTTGGAGGACTAATTGTGTTGGGGGTTACACACAATATCTTCAAAGGGATTTCTAGAGAGCACAAAAAAATACGACGTTGATCAAGAAGGGCATGGGCGATTTCCATTGAGTTGAAAATCCAAACTCAAATCTAGGGCTCCTATGTTGATCAAGTTACTCTTTGTTCCAAGGACTCGTCTGTGATTCTTATTACTTGTTGGTGATTGAATTGCTGGTAAACAAGATGATCTTAGTGAGCATGATTTGGGGTTGTAATTGTTAAAATATTGTGAGTAAGGATTGCTTATTGTTCTTGAGCTTCTTTTATTGGGGAAAGGCTTGGTTGTGGAGATTGCATGTCCATGACCTAGCAAGTATTTAAGGGAGTGAAATGCTTATAAATCATTATTTTAGTGAGTGGAATTAATATTAGGAGAAATCCTATAAGGTGTGGTGTTACTACTTTCTTGTTTGATAGGTGCTGAGTTAGGGGATTCGGTTTGAACGCGGTGTTAGAGTTTTTTAGTTGTTGAGTTATTGATTGTGACTTGATAGTGTGTGAAGGATTCAGATTGGTTGGTGTTGATGATGAATAGTGGAATGCTTTTACTTGATGTTTATTGCCAGTGAGGTATAAATTAGGGCTTCAGATTGTTGGTTTGTCACCGGGGGTGCTTTTATATTTATTATATTTGTTGCGTTATAGATTGAAAGCTGAGTTTTTATAGAGCCAAATGCGCCTAATAGGCGATGATTTAGAGAAAATTTTTTTAAATAGAATCAACCATGGATGGAAGGCGTTTGAAAATACCTTTTAACGGGCAAATTAAAGAACCCGTGAATTGACGCAATCGCACTCGGTAACGGTCTAAAACAGTTCTGATCCGTAAGTTGGGTTGCGAACGAGAAAACGGTGACGGCGATACACCTCTGGGAGGAGCCTCCTACCACTTCCTAATTCTAATTCCCAAAGAAAAATTAGGGCAGTGGGGCGTATTTCGCTGGGATTCCGGCGAGTTTCGCCGGCCACCATCCCCCGGCGACTAGGTGGCGGTGTGAGGTCCGAAGTAGGTTCTTACTCTCTCGGCCAACATACGCAGAGTTGGGAGGCCTGACGCGACCGCGTCAGGAGAAAAAGGCGGCGCGGTGGAGCTGCCCGCTGGAGATGTCCCGCCGTGACGGGATCGGGCGATAGTGGAGCTTCTACACCGGAGTAGATCTGACATATGAGAAAGACAGGCTCCGACGAGTTGGCCTGACGCCGAAGAGTTCTCTGGCGGCCGTGAGGTCCACTGCGGCTTCTGATTCCGGCCACGATCAGGTGGACTTCCCCCATTTTTATTTTTTATTTAATTTTAGTTTTATTTTTTTTGTTCTTGTTTTCTGAATAAAGCCGGCATGGTCGGAGGTTGGGCATCCGTCAAGGGAATCGAATAGGAAGGCTGGGTGGGTATCATCGCCGGACTCCGGGAGAGTTGTGGGAAGTTGTCGACGGACGCGAGAGTCTCCCGCCGTGGGAAAATCCTAGCTGGGTAGATTAGGACGATTTGATAATGAATAATTATGATTATTTCCTCAATTAATCAAATAATAACAAACGAAATCTCAATTCAATAGTAAAAACGTGATAATTCCAGATCAATTATATTATTGTCAACAAAAATAATGTGCCTCCTTCCACTAAGAAAAGATTTATTGATGTGCTCTACCATTAAACATGATTTAACTGATCTAATCATGCTTCAACATATTTAATCATGCAAAAACTGATTATAAATTATCAAACAGTAATTGAAAACAACAATATATAATCCGATGCAACAATTGTAACATGATTAAACATCTAATATGATTGAATTTTCTGCAATCAGTTTATAAAAGTTGAGAATTTTAATTTGGTCAAATTGAAAACATTCATGATTTATTATTAATCATGGTAGAAGCTGTCATAAACAACAAGATTTTAATCATAAATCGTGACAAACTGGCTCTTGGTGCCAATGTAACTAATTAAAATATGAATTAGATGCACACCTTGCAGCGGAAATAGATTGAGGATGTTTCTCACAGGTTGAATCCCCTCAGATGGAGAAGATTAGAGTCCACAAACTAGATCCCAAGTTCCAGAGCATCCGTAGGAAGTCATATTTACAGAAGAATAAAACTTCTCCCCACCAAGTCTAATTCACGTCTATCGCAAAATAGAAATCGACATGAGATTTGGTTGGACAAACTCCCAATACCGGGCATATCCAACACAACAGAGAAAAAAATCAATTTTATGTTTTAAATATTGTGATTCTTTTACTTCAGGTTAATGATTTAGCTAGTGATTTGTAAAGTATGTCGTCCCCGCAACATGTTGAGCTGGAGGCGGCTAAGTTTCTCCAGAAGCTTATTCAAGAGTCAAAGGACGAGCCTTCCAAACTTGCAAGAAAGCTTTATGTGGTTTGTAGTGCTTGGATTATAGTGTTTTTTGTTGTACTGCAGACTAGAGTTATAGTTGATTCTGTTTTTGTTTTGTTAGATATGTCAACACATGAAGTTAAGCGGGAAGGAGAATTCACTGCCATATCAAGTTATCTCAAGGTATTTTTATATGTGTTTCATTTGTATTATTTCATGAAGTAGTTTGCTGGATTATCTGAGCTTTATCTTTTTCTGACGCTTTATTTCGTGGTCTTAGATTTCTTATTTAATCAGTTGTAGTGACACGATCTCCAAATTATGTATAATGTTCTAATTTGGCAAGATAAGATTCAATTCGTACTCTTTTCATAAGATAGTGGTGCTCCTGAGCAGTGTGAAGTACTTTTTTGAGTCACAGGACATAAAATTTTATCAGTATCTAGTTTTTTGCTTGGGAAGCCTCTTAGTGTGTGTTGTGGTCTGTTTTTGCGCCTGTAATATTCATACCCTTTCTTATTGGACCTGACTGATTTTTCATTGAATTTATTGAAGTTTCAAAGTGCAATATGTGAGGTGCTAGTCTGACGAAAGTGCAACAAAGCTAAATATTGCTGCTATTGAAAAATCCTGCCTAATTGGCTTACTTTATACTGCACACTTGTTGATTGTTGATGCAATAATGTTGGTTAACACTGTGATAATTAGTGTTGGCATGAAATTTGATGGGGCTGAATGATCTTGACAATAATTAATATCCAAATAGAGGACAGTGCCAGTCACCAGTGCAATTAAGAACTTCCACACAAAAAAGTCAATTTATAAGCATAACCTTGAAATGATTACTATCTATTGCTAAATATCTCCAAAAGTTTGTACTAGTTTTTGAGATGAGCTGTAAACTTTACTTTTTTTTTTTGAGTCTATCCAGTTTTCATCTGGCATGTAATTGTCATCTATGTCACTCTTACATCTGGTCAGCTTTGTTTTATGATATCTGTGTGCAGAGCCATGGAAACTGTAATTTCTCAGCATAATATTGACATTGATGCTTTAATGTCATCTTGTATCCCATTGCCCGGGGGAGTACAGATTGGTGATTCTGTGTCTCCATCGTTAAAAGGTAAAGTTCCAGTTGACAATCCTCCTCAACAGAGTGGGAATGACATGTTTCCCAATGTTGGGCCGGGTAGTACATCGAAGACTCCCTCGAGCAGTAAATATATGGATGATGCTCCTAGTGTTGCTGTTGCCGAGAATGAGCTGGCCAAGCATGGTGCCACATTTGCTAACAGAAAATCTGTTGGGCCTATGTTTGAGGAAGCTTCCAAGACACCTAATAATGAAATTCAGGAAGGCCTTGTCATGGAGGAGAATCAACCTTCAAATTCAAGAGATAAGCATGATACCACTAAACAAAAAGATAAAAAGAAGCAAGAGAAAGAAGGAAGGTGGGAAAGCTTCTGTTGAGACTCCGTCAGATAATGCAACTGCCTCTTTCAACTCAAAAAACTCAAGTCTGCAAATAAACTCGACTCTGAACCTGCCTTCTCTGTCGAGGGTGTTCATAACTCTCAGGTATGCTGCTGATTCTTTTTTATTTAAAATTTTTTCTGGATCATGTCATTCTCTCTAGCTCTTTATGCTGCTGGTCTTTTGGTTGTAAACATAATTTCTTCGGTATCAAATAAAAGATTAAGTCAAGAATTATAAGAGTCACTAGATTGTATATCCCGGGATGCTTTTATAGGTTTCAAATGTGGCCACAAGCAGCATCACCGGGAACACAGATGCAGCACCTACTAGTCTTATCTTCTCTTCAGCTAGTAAAGCAGGTTCATCAATGCAATCAAATTTTATTGGGCATGATTTAGATATGAAACTGAATAGAGAGCGGACCTGTGATACTTCTGAGATAATACCGGAAACTCAGTGTGTTCAATCTTCTGCTCAAGATGGAGGCACAGTGCATTCTGTATTGAATGCACAAAAGGTGGGTAAAGAAATTTGTCACCTGTCTTCAGAATTGTTGGTTATATGAATCTTAAAATATTTCATTGTTTTGTGGCAGCTGTATATGATTTTTTAGTTTTATGATATTTAATTTTTCATTCATAAAAATCACAAACAGCTATATATGTGGGGTCATGATTAAAAAATGGACCAGAATGGAAAAGGATTTTTCAGCTATATTTATGGTCTTCAGATAGATTTTATATCTTCTTATCCACCTGCTCTCAAAAAATTGATAGGGTTGCAGAATCTTTCCTTCCATATCATTATTTATGAAGCATAAAATTGTTTTATTCATACACATCTATGATTGATATTGGATTGCGGACTATCATAGAATAATAATTGGCTTTTTCTGATTAAATAGACCTTGTTGTTGGCCTTTATTACCATTGACTGTGGTGAGAGCCCGCTTATTGTGATCTGCTGTTTCTGTGTACAGGGATTTAGTGTAGCATATTGTATTTGTTTATTGTAAATTATTGGCTAATTGTCATATTCGTTGATCATTTAGAAGGGTAGCAAATTTTCTGTTGATACCTGTTCACTTATAACTTTTGTAGTTGATTATCTTTAGCTTTTATAGGGTGGTGGAATGCTTGGATCGATAGAGAAGGATGCCATTTCTGGAATTGACTCATCCGCTAAATTTAGATCAGAAATTGTTCATAAAGACATAGGTGGAAACTTGAAATCAAGCTTTCCGATAGGGGCAAGCAGACGCCTCCCTCCTGACATGCCATTTAAGGAGCATCATCTAAAACAGCTCAGAGCTCAGTGTCTTGTATTTCTGGCTTTCAGGCATGCCCACAATGCATCTCCTTTCTGATTTAATGAAGTGGATGATATGTAATGACCATTATGTAATTTGTTGACATTTCTTTCTGATACAGAAATGGTCTGGTTCCTAGGAAGCTTCATCTTGAGATTGCCCTTGGAGATAGCTACCCTAAAGATGGTAACAGGATATAATAAAAAGTACATTCGTATTCTGAATTCCTTGAAGTTGTATGATTTGTGAATGGAATTGATGCAGATGGGAGTCAAAAGGGACTGGCCAATTGTTCTGAAATGTCTGGATTTCATACAAAGCGAGCTGACTTGAAGGAAACTAGCAAGGAAATATTACTTGTCAAAGGACTGGGATCATCATCTGTTGTTAGCTCGATTGACACAGATAACTTATCTAGGGAGTCGGCCAGCAAGACGAAGCATAAAGGGCCCGGCTCTGTTCACTCTCTAATGGCTGAAGAACAAAGGTGGGTTCCTGTTGCGAAAAGAAATTCACAGGCTGAAATCCAGACTCAGGAAAATTACAAATCTGATTCTCCATTAACTGGTGGCAGAACATCATCTGATGGTCTCCAGGATGTTGCTGATTCAGATCACTTGCTGCGACAAGGTGGCAGAGCTATTCAGCAAACTCTTAATGCATTGGCAGGACTGAATAAGCGTGTGGATTCGGCTGACATTGCCAGCTCATTGAGTGTTGAAGGGTATAATAGTGACCCTTCTAAGAAAAATGAATTAGCATCTGGAAGAACAATTAGCCATCTTGGTCAGCTTCAGGGTTTTAGAGAAAATGACCAGACTGGTAGATTATATAAGGCAGAGGCTTCTGTTTTGCAAACAAATGCTTCCTTGGTTAAAGGTGTGCCTATTGGTACCTCCTTGGAGAGGGATGTAAATAATCTCAATTTGTGTTTGAGCTTGGCTGAAGGTAATCTCTGAGACAATCTAAAATTATTATCATTCTCATGATTTGTTGGAACAATGGAAAGAAAGCCTGAAGAGTGTTTGATGGTTTCAGATTAATGTTTGTTATTTTTCTAAAACTGACATTTTTAATGCTGACGGGGCCTATAGAATCTTTGCGGACTTATTCAACATCTGAGAAGTGGATTATGGACCAGAAAAAATGGAAGATTCTTTCGGAAAGAAGTTGGGAACTCAAGCAGAAAAAAGCTGAGGCAAAAATAGCTGCCTGTTCTGATAAGCTGAAGGTACCATATTTAATGTTTCTCTCTCTCTCTCTCTCTCTCTCTCTCTTTGGCTTTTAGTTCATATCATATCCTCTTTGCAAGTTTTTCATTGTGAAGTTTATCTAGATAATTTTGAACGGGATCTTCTCCTCCTATTTTTTCATCTCATTGATCCCTTCTAGGTGAGTTTATGGATAAAGTTTATGAGAGTATGACTCTGTTATTGTTTGAGGTTATCCACAAAGATTTTACTCTCTCTCTCTCTCAACTCTCTCTCCAAAATCCTAGACAATGTAGCAAATCCAGATATTCGTACAAGTAAATAGTGCTTATTTCTTCTTCACCTTTCTTGGATTCAAGTTCCTCATTGTATATTAATGTTGTGGTATTACTATAGTTTATCAGCTGAGAGAGAGCAAAAGTGAAATTTATGAGGAATAATAAAATTTGATGGAGAAGAAACACCTGCTACTTGGTAGATGGGGAGAAGGGATTTGACTATTCGCAGAGAATTTTGGGGTTAAGGGAACAAGAAGTTAAATTCCATCAAAGTTCGTATTTTCCTTCATCCAAATTTTCACTACCATGATGCATAGGCTCAATTGATAAGCTAACCCATAGTAATGTAATAAAAATGGCAAAAGTTATCCTATAATTTTAGACTTTGAGAAAATTACAATTGGCTCCCTAAAAATCCCTAATCTGATTATTTTATCTCCAGTAACTATTGAGAACAAAATTGTCTGTACGTTTTTATTTTATTTTATTTTTTGGGTCTGGTTTTGGCATTTATTTAGTTTGTATAGGTACAAGTCATTTTTTTCTCCCTATTTGCGTAAGCTATAGGTGGTTGTCTTGTTTCTAACTTGGTCTCAGTGCTGTGGGGTTTTCAGTGTTTGCTGGAGGATGTTTTGTATTGGTTAGGGGTTTATTTTTTTGTTATATATTCTACAGAGAATAGTGAGTTCCTCCGAGGACATTTCAGCAAAAACAAAGAGTGTAATTGAATTGAAAACTGCAGCTGCTTCGGCTTCAGCGTCGTCTTCGTAGGTATTGTATTAATTATTATCCTTTGTGTGTGTTTTTGGCATACAATTGGTTGCTTAATAGTTTGCCTACCAACATTTCACAATTTTTTGCTGCTGCTTGTCCAATATCTTGATAATTATGCACTCGTGTGAATTGTTTTTCTTCATCACAAAATATTTTTTTGTTGGTTGACCAGTGATTTCCTACATGATTTCTTCAAACCCATTATCCCTGACATGGACCGCTTGAAATCCGTAAAGAAGCATAGACATGGAAGGCGAATCAAACAACTTGAAAGATATGAGCAAAAGATGAAAGAGGAGCGGCTAAAGAGAATACGTGAAAGGCAGAAAGAATTCTTCAGTGAAGTTGAAGCTCATAAGTATGTGTTTGTGTTCTAAGACTTAATGCACCTACATTGGTCCAGGAAAGATCTCACATTGGTCCATGAATAGATATCTGTACAAACAAACCACATTACTGGCCAATATTTGTGAAATTGATTACTGATACATTGTTGTTTTGGTCATCCTGAAGGGAGCGACTTGATGACTGCTTTAAGCTGAAAAAGGAACGCTGGAAGGGTTTTAATAGATATGTGAAAGAATTCCACAAAAGGAAAGAGCGAATATACCGGGAAAAGATTGATAGAATCCAGCGAGAAAAAATTAATTTGTTAAAAAATAATGATGTTGAAGGTTATTTGCGAATGGTTCAGGTGTGCATTGTCTTCTTTCAGTGGCTATAGGTTCTCATGCATGTCATGTTTCCTTCTTTCATCTATGCATATAATCAATGTGCAGGATGCAAAATCTGATCGTGTGAGACAGCTTCTTAAAGAAACCGAAAAATACCTGCAAAAGCTTGGTACAAAGCTCAAAGATGCCAAAGCACTTTCAAGGCATTTTGAAATGGAAATGGAGGATGGAAAAGCCGGAATTAATGTCGTTGAAGCCGATGATATTGAGATTGATGTAGAAGATGAAAGTGACCAGGCAAAGGTTATGGTGTTGAAATAGCTGCTTTAATTTTTCTATTGTTTCAGAAGACAAAAAGTGGTCGATCAGTTTGTCGCATTTTTACTAATTTTTTTCTAAATTTTTTCAGCATTACCTTGAAAGCAATGAAAAGTACTATTTGTTGGCTCATAGGTAATCCCACTTTTCAATCTTTTCAGTGTCATTAATTGGTGGAGAGATTATTTTGTAGTGAATATGCATTTTTCCCTGTATGTTGCCAATATCTTGTTGTTAATAGATGTGATCCCCAAGAAATTGAGTTGAAAATTATTGGTTTTTTGTTCTTTTCTGTCTGATTTACTTCCTTTGGATAATAGGATAGGCTGCTTAGCTTTACTATGAATTGTAGCTTTACTGAAATGCTTATTTCCTGTAGTGTTAAGGAGAGCATTGATGAGCAACCAACTTCACTTGAGGGTGGAAAATTAAGAGAGTAAGTGTAATATTTGTATTTTTCTCTTCAAGCTTGTGTTACCTTTTTATCTGAAAGTTGATGAGTGTTCAATTTCCCATTGCACTAATGTGGATAATTCTATTTCAGGTACCAACTGAATGGTCTTTGTTGGTTGGTTTCTCTTTATAATAATCATTTGAATGGTATACTCGCAGATGAAATGGGACTTGGAAAAACTGTTCAGGTACGAAAATAAAGTTGTGTGTGTTTTAGCTTTTTGAGGTAGTTGATCAAGTGAATGATATAGGTCAGACAGCTCCCCATAATGATTCACTGCCTGTGCGGGAGGCACCACATACAAGAATTATACATATGCGTGTGTGTGTAACTCTTGAATGTTCCTTTTTATTGAGTCAAAGCTACTATAGAGAAGTCTCAAATCTCTTACAAATTGGTTTTGCCATCCTAGATTCAGTTAAAAACCAATAGTTCACGTGCTTATACACATATTTTCTTGAACAGTCTATAATCATGAGGTGTGACATACTCTTACCTGACTTGCAATTAGTTTGGTATCAATATGTAAGGCCCATTGAGGTCCTTCTGCTAGGGTATCAGATATTCTGTTGTAAAGGCCATTAGGTCCTTTATGGTTTCTTATAGTCTTTAGCAATATCATTTGGATTATTGATCAATGGAAAAATGTGGTCCTTTACAGAAGTTTGTCTATGTTCTTCATCATCCTTGATTCAAGGAGGCTGGCAAACCCTAGAAAACACCAAAATTTATTTCCAAATCCCTAATACCATCACATTTTTCCAATTACTTTTTAAGGATTATCAGAGCAGAGGCATCCAACATAAGACCTTCTACTTAATTTCTGCATAGTATTGTGTCACTAATCGAATGTCGCTGATGCTCACACAATTATTGTTTTATTTCTTGCTGTTTTCAAGCCTGAGATAAAGGAAGGTTGGTGTCAAGATGGGCATCGCTTTGTCAAAACTTTGCGAACATGTTTGTACGTGGGTCGTATTATGTACTTACCCTATCTTATATTTGGTGAACAAAGAAGGTTGACTCATTCATCTCATTGTGAAAGCTATCAATGAGTGGCAATAAATACATGCCGTTAAATCCTGCCTGGCAGGAATGAGGTGTATATGATGATGATGACGACAACAATGAGTGTAATATGCCATTGACCTGACCAGTTAAAGTGGACTAGGACAGATGCCATGAAAAATTAGAAATGAGTATAACTAGTCAATAATGAAATTAATTATGGTTGCATGGAGTAGAGAAGTTGGATTCATGTCCTTGGCTTTAATCAGTTGGTAGGATGATGATGGTATGTGAAGTGCTGACTTTTGTTTTAAAAATGAGGTTTGTTGATTTTAGAACCGAGGACTTCATTTTTTTTTGTGAAGTTAAAATTAAATTAAAACCTGAAAGGGAAAGATTACAAGCAGCGTTAGCCATAGTTGGTAAAAAAGCAAGAGGAATAAAAACTACATTCAAAAGTTTTGCAAGAAAGTTATATTTGTCCAAAACTTTTTTCTTGTAATTAATAATTAAGAACAATGGAGGTTAATTGAATCACGAAAATAATTAATAAAGCAAGTGCCTCTTGATTGGTTGAAATGCTGTGGAAGACTCTCTTTTTGCACTCATGCCAAATAAAGACAAGGTGATAGAGGTGTCACATGAATGCTAGAGTGCAGAAATGAGTAACCAGTCAACCTCCTCATTAAAAGAGAGCACCAGACATTGAATATGGCATTTATGCAGGATTTGGCATCATGCATGCAAACTACATGAGCACTCAAAGAAGGCATGATCCTGGGTTTCATTTGATTCCATGCACAAGGGTCACTGATTGGCACGGTGGAGTCCTTGCTTCTGCAAAAAATCTAATGTTGAGACCCCTTGGGCGTAAAGCCCACTAATGAAGTGTTGTTTGTTAGATTTGTGCTTGAACCACACAAGCAAATGGTACAATCACCATGAGCATGAAAAAATTCCAAAAGCTTTAAAGGGACAATTAACCCGAGGGGGTCAACCAACCAATTTGGAAGTCTGTTTTAATTTTGAGATTCTTTTTATTATTTGTGTTAATTGGAATTTCTATTTGATGGTCTGTGTTTTTAATCTGTCTATGCCATGTTTGGCTACCTTCTAAATGGTGTTGTCTTCCATCTTCAGGTCATTGCTCTAATCTGCTACTTAATGGAGAAAAAAATGACAGAGGCCCATTTTTAGTGGTAGTTCCATCCTCTGTTCTTCCTGGTTGGGATTCTGAAATCAGTTTTTGGGCTCCTAGTGTGAATAAGATTACATATTCAGGTCCTCCAGAAGAAAGGCGCAAAGTATTCAAGTATGTCAGTTGTTTAATTAATTACTCATTACTAAACTGCCAATTGTTAATCATTTTGTCAGTTGTGTTATTTGCGATTTTATATAGTTTTTGACATATTTTCATTCTGCAGGGAAAGGATTGTTCATCAGAAATTTAATGTCCTTTTGACTACTTATGAATATTTAATGAACAAACACGATCGTCCTAAACTGAGCAAAATTCTCTGGCATTACATTATTATAGACGAGGGGCATCGAATAAAGAATGCCTCATGTAAGCTGAACACTGAATTGAAGCATTATCAAAGTTCCCATCGCTTGCTCTTGACTGGAACACCGCTTCAGGTGTGTAAAAATAATTGCATCCGCTTAGAAGTTATCTGGATTTCCTTTTTTTTAACGCCAATGCTTTCTGTCTGTTGTTTGTGTAGAATAATTTAGAGGAGCTTTGGGCCTTGCTTAACTTCTTGCTGCCTAACATTTTTAATTCATCCGAGGATTTTTCTCAATGGTTCAATAAACCGTTTGAGAGTAATGGTGATAGTTCACCTGAAGAAGTAATAATTTTTTTTTGCCTGTCTGTTTTCATTTTTCCGTTTTTGTGATATCAATATGTGCTTTTGATGGGAATCTAACTAAAAGGACAATAATAGCTGTGTGTATTATTGTTTCTATTGGATGAGCAGGCTCTACTATCAGAGGAGGAGAATCTGTTGATTATAAACCGACTTCATCAAGTTCTTCGGCCATTTGTCCTAAGAAGGCTGAAACACAAGGTGTGGGAGATGACCATTTTTGTTGCTTTCATAAGAGATTTATTATTTAGCTATGTCTTTTTCTAGCAGACATTCATGGTATGCTGCTTCAAGTTAGGCTTAAATTGAAAGTGAGAGGGTTGTTTGTCTAGCTGTGCCTCTGTATTTTTTGTGTATCTTTTATTTCTTTCTCCTCTGATCTCTCATTTTTTTCAAGGTGTTACTGGTACTGATATGTGAAGCAGTCTGTTAACTAGTGCATGATATATTTTTTGATCTTTCACGTACTAGTGCAAGATGTATAACATTTTCATTGCCTCCTACTGGTGATGAAAAGCCATCTTGTGTAAAAGTTTAATCAGAAAATGATGTACTCCATTTGCATTTGTTTCGTTATCTTCTGGGTATGGTAATCCATTTCTTGCAAAAAACTTTGGATTGCAGTATTTCTTTGGCCGTATCATTTTGGAGAAAAATCCATGTTGGTGTCAAAGTTAGGGGAAATTACATCAAATAGTGCAGTTGGCATTAATGTAGGATGTTTGTTAGTTGTTAGTCATAATGTATTAATCATTAAAAAATTCTGCAAGAACTAAGTGTGAAGACTGTGTTTGGTATGTATAGCATTTTGAAAAGAGAAATTAAACTAAAACTAATAGAGAACTGATAAAACTGAAATGGAAAAAGCTGCAAACGTCAATGATAAAATAAACAGCTCTCTTGGCCAAACTCTCCATTCATCTCATGTAGGTGAAGGACTTTTTGTGCCTCTCGTCCTTACATGCAATTTAGAGAGAACTCTTTCCTAGTTCAAGTAGAAGCATAAGAACTAATACAAGACTCGTTTTCTAGTCGAAAACACCTAAATAAGAGTTATTCCTCTAGTAAGAAAATAACTGACTCCTACAACATTAGGAAATCAACTAATGAAGACTCATACTTGATATAAGACTCAATAAATAAATCTTCTAGGATGCACTGCATTGCATTAGTATGTAAAACTTTAATTTCCTTTTCTATTGGCTGCCATATGCTGTGATGTTGTGTTGTTCTTTTGATTTTATTATGTTAGTAAAATTTTCCCATCCAATAGGTCGAACATGAATTGCCTGAAAAAATTGAAAGGCTTATCAGATGTGAAGCGTCTGCTTATCAGAAGCTTTTGATGAAGAGAGTGGAGGATAATCTTGGATCCATTGGTAATGTTAAGGTATAAATCTCATCTTCTGAATGTATTCAGATATATGTTCTACTGTTTCTTGAAATAGTTTATATTGTTCCTGGATTTAGTTATATGTTGTGCCTGCATTTAGTTTATGACTTTTGAGTTCGAATTATAGGGTCGTTCAGTTCATAACACTGTGATGGAACTCCGGAATATTTGCAATCACCCATATCTAAGTCAGCTTCATGCAGATGAGGTATTTTTTGACTCATACATAAAGATATCTCTTTGTGCCATTAAATGTGATTTTTTGTTTAACTACGGCTTTGGTTTCTACAATAGGTTGAAACCTTAGTACCCAAACATTATCTGCCTACAATAATTAGGCTATGTGGGAAGTTAGAAATGCTGGACAGGTTATTACCCAAACTGAAGGCTACTGATCATCGGGTATGTATATACATTTTTTTATTTGACCATTCTTTTGTTATTTATTTAATTAGTTGTGAAATGTAGTTAGCATGTAACATCTTTGAACCTCAAGTTGTGCATGCTCTTTTGTATTTGTGGGTGGGGAACAAGTAAAGTGAGAGGGATGGAATAAGGGGACAGAAGAAGGGAAAGGATAAAATGCCAAAACTGCATATTAGAGAAGAAGCTGAAATCCATTCAAGTAATAACCATATAGCTTCCATCAGCTTTGTAAACTTAACACGGTTCTAGTGGTAACTAGTAATAGAAACATAAAGAAGGCTTTGAAACATGCCTGAAATAATGCATCTTTCTTAATTGTAACATTTCTGCCTTTTCGAATTCTTCTTGTCCTTGAAGTAGGCCTTTTCCTGTTCCCAATCTTTGCTTCATAATACATTTTGGCATGATCTTGCCTTTCCTTGTGTTTGTTTGTTTCTTGAGATTGATCTTTGCAGAGGCAGTCCTTGATTTGTATTCCTGCATCCTTTGTATCACTACGATCCACATTTCTGTTGAAGGATTTGAGGATGATGTCATTGCCATCAAACTCATTATATACAAATTTAAGGTCAATCATGTTACTTTCTTACCATTAACGTGTTTATGAATTTTAAAGTTTCTTTCTGCTGGTTCGAAAACTTCTCATTTTCTTGAAAATTTATCTTTTTCGGTGCACTGTTTTCATTGAACTTTTTTCACGGTAATAGGTAACAGACCCAAAGGTGCTACCCTTCTTATGATTGCAGTTGGGAGTTATGATATTGCTTTTAATTGTATTGTTAGGTCTTTTTTCCATCTTGTAACTTTGTTGTAGGCAACAGTGTTACTGATATTTAGTGTTCTTTTCAAATGAAGAAACACTGGTTCTTTAGGCATGTTCTATGAAGTGTCGGTTGATGGAATATATGGGAAATTGCTCCTGTTGGCAGGGTTCATTTCTGCAATTTTTTTATCGAATTGACCATTATTGGTTATTGTTTGTTGAGAAGGCATGAGCAAGGCATTTGAAACTTGGAAGAAGTGGTCTCTTTGAGTTATCTTAGACTTACAATTTTCTTCTAATTTTCTCTTTTGAGAATTTTTGTTTATGGGTTCTTTCTATAACTACTGATTGAAATGTGTTCTAAAATGCCGTTCAACAATGAATGCTATCATGGAACAATCTTTCATTGTAGGTTCTGTTCTTCTCCACAATGACAAGACTCCTTGATGTTATGGAAGAATATCTATCCTGGAAAAAATACAGATATCTTCGATTGGATGGACATACAGCAGGAAATGATCGGGAGCTCTAATTGAGGAATTTAACCAACCAGATTCTCCTTTTTATTTTTTTGTTGAGGTGAAACTAAACTTTCTGCAATTTTAGTCTGCTTGGTGTGGTTTATATGTAGGTTTTGTATTTAGTTGTCTCAATTGAGGACAGAAGATGAAGTAATAAAATGTAAAGCATCATCTGTGATCTTTATTTCTTTTATTTTTTATCAACATGCGTTTTTTTCTTTGGTTCAGTATTCGGGCTGGAGGTGTTGGAGTTAATCTTCAAGCTGCAGATACTGTTATCATATTTGATACAGATTGGAATCCTCAGGTATATGTCTAAATTATGTCATGTGTTTGGTGTAATATCTGACGTTGGATTCTCAATTATCCAAGTCATGGTTTGGCAATTGTGGCATATTCTGAAACTTGGCTAAGGAAAGCAATGACATACAATGGTGAATGCTTGTGTCATTTTTGTTTTTGTGCTGTGTAAATAGCTAAATAGCTACAACTGCAGGCTGCCTAGCACTTCTCTTTCAGTAGCTCTCTTATATCTTTATGTCTGGTGTGTGCAGGTCTGTTGTTATACGTCATTCCTCTAAGATGTACTATTTTATTATCCGAAATAATTTAGGTCATAGATGTGGATCTAGTGTGCTATCTACAACCATGGTTCATACCATCTTCATGTGCTAGTGTAGTTTGTGATTTAGGAATATTTAAATATGATATCAAATTATCATGAATACGTCCTACCACCTCCCCATCCTCCTCTTTTTAATATATAAATGAAAGTTGTATGGTAGTGGCAACTCTATAGCCTGAAATCTGATGATACTTCACCTATAGTTAGAGTTGTTTTTTGCAGTGTTCTAACTTTTGCTTTGCACCTTTGTAATTTGTTTTTAAAAAAAAATTATTTGGAATGAGGGTGTCTATGGTTGGCAATAATGGAAAGGGATGGTGTGGAAATTTACTCTTTCTGAGATTTTCTTGCTTTTCTGTTGCAGTCTTGTATGAAATATTTTCTCTAAGTGGGATCCACTGGGAAATCTGTGCAAAAAACCCCCTTTTCGAGCATAAGAAAAAGCAAGAATTCACCTTGAAGTCATGTCATTTCTTTTATTTTCTTGCTATCCAAACCTGTGAAGGAAGATTTCAAAATTGTCATTTTTTTGTCGACATTCTGTGCCACTTAATAGGTTTTTTTTTTTTTCATTATTTCTCTTGCCAACCAGACTGATCTGTAGGACATTGCATGCCTGACTATCTCATCTAACTTGTTCAATGGGCAAAATTCTAATGGTTCAGACTTAATTTGTAATGATGGAAAATCTGTTATTTATGTTATTTGGTAGTTGGGAACCTGTGGTCAAGGCCAAAGCTCAGATTAATTGTATGTTTTTTGGAAGTTGGGGTCAATGCAAATACTTAGATTAATTGTTTGTGCCTGCTAGGTGGATCTTCAAGCTCAGGCAAGAGCTCATAGAATTGGTCAAAAGAAAGATGTACTAGTGCTCAGATTTGAAACGGTATGTATGCGGCCTAATTGCTTGTGTATATTTATCACTGAGTTTATTATTTAATGCATTGGTATTTCAAGTCATCATTATTTTAATGCTCACATACAATCACTCATGGCCTGGAAGACGAGGAAAAGAAACTCAAACTTCCATGGGTGTCTTGGTTACCTAAAATTCAACCTTTTAAAAGATAAAAATGGTGTTTAAAGCCTCATCTAGAAGTATGCATGGAAATTGACAATGAGCCTTTTGGCTTCTGCTAAGGGATTATTGGCATTTTCTTTTATCTATATTTCTAGGCCAATACAATAAATTTTCCTTGCTTTGTCATAGGTTCGTACTGTAGAGGAACAAGTTAGAGCTGCAGCTGAGCACAAACTTGGGGTTGCTAATCAAAGCATTACAGCTGGTTTCTTTGATAACAATACCAGGTGCTAGGGCTGTCTCATTGACTACCTTCTGTTGATCTTGCTTCTGTTGATGCTAGTGCTAAATATCTTGTACATTATTATTTCAGTGCGGAGGATCGACGGGAATATTTGGAGTCTCTTCTTAGGGAATGTAAAAAAGAAGAGGCAGTTCAGGTGTTAGATGATGATGCTTTAAATGATGTTATAGCACGCAGGTAAGGAGATTCATTTTAATTCTACAAATTACTGCTTAATTCAATACTTCAAATATTTTTATTATGGAACTTAATGAGTTTTATGGTGCCATCACATCTTTAGGGCTGCATTTTCTTCCATTCATGTTTGCTCACTTTGTGGTTCATTTGTTTATTCTCTTGATATCAGTGAATCAGAAATAGATATTTTTGAATCAGTTGACAAACAAAGACGCGACGAAGAGATGGTATGGAATCAAGTTCTTCTTTTAGCTTAGATGACATAAGGCTTTTATTCATTATCCTAACAATTTGTATAATTTATCTTTTCAAGGTAGCTTGGCTGAGATTGAACAACAATGTCAGAGACTCCTTGCCTCCAATGCCTGCTCGCTTGGTCACAGATGAAGATTTGAAAGTATTTTACATTGCCATGAAGATTTATGAAGCTCCTGATATTGGAATGAAACGTAAAAGCGAGAATGTTGGGGGATTAGATACCCAACAGTATGGAAGGGGAAAACGAGCTAGAGAGGTTTACATATGATTTGTGTATTCCTGTTTTATTATCATTGGTTGTGTCTCATGGTTCATCCATGTAGTAAATAGGATTTCACTTTGTTGGTTTTTAATGAAATTTTTAACTTCATGAAAAAATGAAAGGGATTTTTTTTCACCTTTCAAATACACTTGTTTTATTTTTGCTGCACTAGGTGTAATGTGTTCGTCATTTTTCCCTCAAAAGAAAGACTAAACTTTGTTAGAAAAAAAGTAAAAATCACTTACACCATGTGCTTTTGCATGAAGCTAAAAGATGGGGGTTATCCTTGTTAATGATGTGGCTTTGTTATCCATCTCATCCGAATAAAATAGATATGAGCTGGCCGCATCAAAATTAACTGATTTCAGACAGAGTTAGTTCCGGGGGGGTGTGTAAGAGATACTTTTTTAAAAGCAGGGGTGTGAGGGATACTTTGTGCAAAAGCAGGGGGTTTAAGTGATCTTTTGGTGCTAATACTTGTGGTTGTCACTTTTCGTCATCATCATCATCATTATCATGATCATCTTCATTGTTGCCCACCATCCTAAATGATTGAACTCAGTGCTGGAACATATTCCTTAATGCTACTTGATCTTAGCATCAATGCCATTCCACATAGTTTCTGCCTTCATCCTTGTTGCTTTACAGAAGTGTGAAGCAAATCTCTTGACAACTGCTCATGGGGATCTTCTTTGCACGTCCAAAACATTGTGAACTATTCCAACAAATTTTATGTTTATTTGATGCATTCCTTTCTATTAGAAGATCTTTATTATGGCCATCTAAATTTTTGCCACGCACCATCTCAACATTCTCATTTTCATCACCCTATCAATATTAATCTATATATATATACATATATATATATTAGTAGCCCTATGCTTGTATCCATTTAACATGGTGCCTTGTTGTTGCCGGCAAGACAGTTTTTGTTTTTAAATAGAGTATGACAATCAGAGGATATACTTAATTCTGCAGCTCTTCATTTTAAATATCCTTGAGTTTTACCCCTCGGTTATAATATATGATTTAGGGGGTCGCGGTGGGAAGTCATTGTTAGAGTAAATACATGAAGAAGAAGAATACATTTCAAGCAGGAAAGTGGAGGTCCTGTTATATTTCAACTAGGAAAGGAAAATATATAGTAAGACTTAGCCATGCCCTATATTTAATAATGTTCACTTCACTGTGTAGTCTGTACTCATCATTTTGTTCAGTTGGAAGAAATTATATTTGTGAGAGTATACTTGTCTGGTTTTCTTTTGTAACTGATGATATTTAAAATATTTCGATATTGGTTGGAGGATCCTTCATTAGGAAAGAATATATTCTTGTGTTATACCTGCTGATACCTTATGGGCCATTATAAACTTTGAGTGATCTGCTGCTAACTTGATTTGATTCTCTGAGCACCTATTTTCTATTCTTAGATATGTCTTCTGATACCTTATGAACCATTATAAGCTTTTGAATGCTACTGACTTGATTTGATTCTCTGAACACCTATTTTCTTTCTTAGATATGTTTTTTTGTTAATCAGGTTACTTTTTCTACATTGGAGTGCTTCTAATAAGCACTTGTTTGTCAAACTCGATTCCTAGTTTTCTCCTTTTGTATCGGTCCAATGGTTTATGTTTGTTTATCATGGATTTTTAATCTTATTAAAACTAAGTATTATATTTCTGAAGCATTATGTCCTGCATTTTTTAAGGTGCGCTCATATGAAGATCAGTGGACAGAAGATGAATTTGAAAAGCTGTGTCAAGTTGATAGTCCTGAAGATTCTGGACCAAAAGAGCTGGTTAAGGAAATTTCAGCTGATAAAGATGCTTTGTTGGTTCCTGGAAACTCAAGTGAGCCCGCGCTTACTATTAAGAAGATGCCAGTTTTGTCTGAAGACCAAACAACTTCATCCAAAGATCTAGTAGTACCTGTGAGTGAGCCTCAATTACCATTGAAAGAGCCGCTTCTGGTGAAAGATGTTCCTGTTACAAAAAGAGCCATCACCTATCCAGAGTGAGAAAGCAGGGCCAGTTAAGCGTGGGCGCGGCAGGCCTAAAAGGGAGAAGACAGACCTTTCGATTCCACAATCTTCTAATGTTTCTTCTGGGGCATCTCAGGTTGCAACACAAGAAGCACCTGAATTTGGAAAGAAAATATTGTGAAGTTGGATTCTTCATTTGCCTTGGAGCAGTCTGCACGGGTTAAGAACTACAATCTGGTGACTTACAAGCTGTTGTTACCATCGAAGCAGCCCCTTCTGCTTCTCTTGCAGTACCTATTCCTGTTGCAACCTCACAAGCCAAAAGACAAAGCAGTAAAAGTGTTAAAGGTCCTGTTGATAAAGCCTGCTCGAAAACCGAGGAGAAACAGCAAACTGCTTCCCCGATTGGAGTTCCTATGAGTCTGGTCACTGGGTTGCCCAATGAACTTGGTATTAGCCCTCATTATCCTCATGCATTTGCTATTTCACAAGATGGTCGGATGCTAATTGCACCAGTTGGAGCTTTGAGCTCAGCCAGATTTACTTTTGAACTTAATCCTATTGCTGGTCTCCAAAATGTGGTTGATGTTGTTGCTGTGCCAACAGCAGGCCCTCTTCTCGGTCCGGAGAAACAAAAAAAGGTCCAAACTCAAGGAAGAGAAGATGCAAGCAAAGCAGTTGGAGTTTCCCAGTTGGGTGTTTCCACTTCTGCATCCTCATCCTGCTTGGTTAAGGGTTCAGAACCTTCCATTGCTCAGAAAAACAGAAAGTTGTTGTCCACTCCCAAGAAAGGGAGATGGAAATGCCATCTTCTACAGTTGATAAAAATGCAGTCACTTTACCTAAAGCTGTTTCAAGTGTTTTGGTTGCAGAATCCATATCCTCACCAGGTATAGGTTGCCCATCATCTGATCATAAAAGTGTTAGCTGCAGTGCAAGTTGAAGCAGTCTGCAATATCTGCAGTTGAACATTGTGTGGTGGGAAAGCTTTTGGACAGTAAAGACACACAAAGAAAGACAAGCCACGAGTTTGATAATTCTTCTTCTCGTGAGAAAGAAAATAGCTCAAAAACTGATCCTTGTTTAGACACCATGAAGGCTGAAATGCCTAATTCCATCTCTGGTAATGTGACCTACCAGATAGAACTTCGTTCTCGTAGAGCAGAAACTTCTGTTGGAAAAAATATGAAAGAAAATGCTTTGAATTCAAGTTCCCAAGATGTTTCGCCTGTTCCTCATTCTGCCTCAAGACGTAGAGGTGCTGGTAGAAGTAAAAACACTACATCTCCCACAGTTAAACCAACTCGAAAAAGGAAAAATTTGGTAGCTGCATCACCTGGTGCAGATGAGAATAAGTTGGAGAAAATTGTGGAGACGACAAATGTGGCAGAAATCAATGCTGGAGGAAATGAAGCAAATGATCAAGCAAACATTATTGCTTGTCAAAAGGTTAATGGCTCTGGAAAAATATGCACCTTGGCTGAGACTTTGTCCCTCCAGGAGTTGGTCCTTAATACAGACAGAGAGAATCATCAATGTAAAAACGATTCAGATGTATCCGAAGTGGTGGAAAATGCCTCTTCAATGAACAGAAATGCCGATCTGCCAGATTCTACGAGCAATGTTAGGCCTCTCAAAAATGACAAAGCTGGGGTTGAGGATTTAAGATCTCTAAATGAGGAATTGGCTGCATCAAAGCCTGATTTACCTCAACACATAAATGATTTATCTGACAGTGTTTCTTCTAAAGAAATAGCAGAATTGGCGAGTGTTTCTGTCATGAATAAGTCTATGGTACTCTCTTCATCGGCAATTGCTCCAATGGAGGATCAAACAGAGTCTGGCTCACCGGTTAGCTTGATGGCTGTATCTTCTATATCTGCGTCTGTTCCGGTGGTGATTTCCATGCATGCTAAGGAGATTGAGGTTGACAACACTAGATTTTGTGAAACTATTGAGAGTGCGTCAGTGCAGCAATGTAATGAGATGCCTTCTTTAGAGAGTGACAAAGCATCATCTGCATCTATTATTTCACTGGGGAAGAATCCTGATGAAAGTTCAACTGCTGAAGTTGGAAAATTAGAGGCTATCAGCAAAACTGATGAGACTACGGCTGATGTCCATCAATCGGTTTCTGATTTTGTGGTAGAGGATAAAGGGTCCTCTCATAAGGTTTCCAGTAAATCAGTTGAAAGAGAAGTACCTGTGCAAGTTTCTGGGATCCCTTATACATCATGTTCTTCAGAAATCAACCGTGAAAATCCCCTTCTAGATAATAGTATAGAGGCTAATGTTCCTGCTATGTCTACTGTAATGGTAGAAACTCCTGTGAAAGCTTTCCCTACTTGTGAGAGAACATTGACTGAGAATGTAGCTGGCCCGTATTGTTCCAGTCTTCCTGTGATTCAATCTTCAATTGAAGAAGTTAAATATAGTAATGAGAGTGATGTGATGAAAGATTGTACCCATGGTATTGCGGTTGATACTTTGGCTGAGAGACAATTACCTACAGCAATTCTTGGAACTGAGGATAAGCCAGGTGTGATTTTATTTACTTACGTTAATGATGATAATAATGACACTTAATTGAAGAATTGACACTTAAAATTGAAGAGTTTGTCATCATATATATCCGTCCTATGGTAATAATTGGATCAAGGGGGAAATTTTATGTGGAAGGATGAATAATATTTGCAGTTACTATAATTAAGCGATCTTTTATTATTTGATGTTGTGTGATTTGATATGTATAACTAGTGATTGATGAACTTGGGATTTAGCTAATGAATTTAAAATTAGTCAAATATAATAAGAATGACCTTAATTATTGAAATACCCTAGTGCCCTGATAAGATGACAACTAAGATTCCCAAGAATGTAGTAACGTAATAGGCAGCTCAAATTTACTTGAAGGTGGTGGTGTTGTAAGTTTGTGTAAGTACATGATGGGTTCGTAATTTTAAATTAGAAAACCTTTGCTGGAGACTTGAAAAAAAAATGTTCCTCTGGAAAATTTTCAATTTTCTAAGGCTAATGATGTTTCCTATGAAGGCTTTTTGATAATCCTAGAGATTTGAGATGGTTATTTTCACTACATGCTGTAGAAAACTAATTCTAACTTTTAATAAATACCAAAAATACTAGGATTATCAATATTCTCACTAGAAAACATCAGTTGCCATTTTCTAATGAGTGGGCATTTTTTTTTACTCTTTCTTAGTTTAAGTTGGAAACAAGACAGATCTTGTTGCACTATTGTGCTTTTATGAGTAATTCCGTGTTGATATTCCCTTATATTATTCACTTTTAAGTGTTTTTTCCTTACTATTTGTGTTTTTTTCATGAGTGAATCAGTGTATGCTGAATCTTGTTTGCTCATCTTCATATGTCATGGATTTTGTGTATGCATCTTCAGCTAATTTGATCTGAATACATTTTTTTAATAATGTTCCATTTTAATGTGCGTTTTTTTAAAGAAATTAAGTAAAATGCTATTAATAAGGGAAAGAAGCGGGCCACGGGACTATCTTGCCACAACAGATTTTGGATATTGGTTGGGTCACAGTGTACAATATACAGTAAGTCCTCGGTTATTGGAGGATTCCATTTAGATATGGGGAATTGGTGGCTCCTCAAGTTTAGGAAATCATCAACAAAGAACTTTATTTACACTGCAGTTTATAAGCCGTTGGGCGCTCTCTTTATGAGGTATTGGTGTTGTGAATTTAAGGAGAACAAAATGAAGTTGGAGTAGCTGGCGAACAATAGAGGAGCCGAGGCAATGTATGAGTTTTAAAAGGGAGAGCTTTCTTCTTGTTAGTGGACCATAAGCAATCAGCCTAATAGCCTCAAGTGGTGATTAGTGCTAGGCAAACTTTTTGCACAAGTTGTGGACCTTGAACAGGCCTTTCTGCCTTGTTTCATCCACTAGTTGAAAAATAAAAGTTACGCTACAGCTTGTGGACTGAATTGATTGGGCTTCAGTGTAGTTTCAATAAGAAGAGAAGTCGAGAATCAATACAGCATAAGATCTGTTCAAATTGAATTGGTTTTATATTGGAGTGCAATATGAGGCTCATTGGATGCCATGCCATGGTGTTAAGTGTGCATTTAATTTGCTATAAAATGTTATTAAATCGCTTTTATGTGCCACATCTTGATTTTCATGAGATTAATGTGTTGTGCTCTTACTAAGTGTGTTCCCTTAATATCATCCCACTCCTCCTGTAGGTAATTTGTTGGGGCAGTTTGCAAATTATGGATTTTTTTTTAAAACAAAGTTATGGATTGTTGCTTGTCCTTTTGCAGTACAAGTATAGTATAATGTGCTATGATGTTTAGCCTTTTTTCTTGATTTGACTATAAGTAAGCATGATCCTGGCATGATACCTCTTTTTCTTGTTATAAATAAGCATGACCCTGGCATGATATCTTGTTTTTGAAGACAAGTGATGGCATCCTTCCACTCATTGCAAAAAAAAAAATGTTAATTCTATCAAGTCGTAGAAATTGTGTTCCATTCAAAACACGATGGTGAAGAGCTGACATCCTTTCCTGATACAGATGGTGAAAATTTGGTGAAGATCACTGGAACTGCAGTCAAAGAATTAGGCAGCAATAAAGGTCTTAACGATGAGCAAATGGAATATGATACTAATTGCCAGTTTTCAAGGGTTGACACTCAGATGGAGGTTGACACGTTCATTGAAAATTCATCTGATGTTCATGTTGTGCAAGATGCATCATGTGTGGCTTCTCATTCTCAGAAAGCCCGTTCTTCAGAGAACTTTGTGGACCCAGATACTCGAGAAGGCTCTTGTGGGGAAGATGGAGCTGTTGAAGATACTTGTGCTCGACATACACCAACTGAAGACTTTTGCAAGACTGTGACAGTTAGCGAAAAGTTTACAGTCGTGGGCAATGACTCCCATGTAGATGAGATGGGCACATTTGATAGGGGGTATCGGACTGCTGTATGGCTCCTGATTCTCAGAAAGCCAGTTCTTTGGAACACCCTTTGGAGCGAGAAGCTCAAGCAGGATTTTGTGGGGAAGATAGTGCAGTTGAACACACTAAATTTTTAGACGTCCCAGTTGAAAACCCAGGCAATATTGAGGCAACTGGAGGTGGCTTCCAGTTAGAGGTGGTGAACACGTTTGCTGGTGATGGTACACCTGACAACCCTGTTGTACAAGTGAGTTCTTTGGAATATTCTGTGGAGACAGAAGTTGAACCTACACCTATTGGGGAAGCTGCTGTGGATGAAGATACTAGAGCCCCGGGTTTTCCACTTGAAAACCTGGGCAAAAATGAGATGACTAATGGAGTGGGTGCATTTGCTCCAAGTGACTCCCAAGAAGATACATCTGTTGATCATGTTGTACAAAAGCCATCATCGATGACACCTGATTCTCCAAGTGCCAATTCTTTGGTGTGTGTGTTAGAAGCTCAAGCAGGTTCATGTGGGGAACATAGTGACATTCAAGATACAAGAGCTCAAGGTGCCCTGGTTAAAAATCTTGGCAAGTTAGAGATAGTAAATGAAGTGGTTTTAACTGCTGGGGATAACTCGGTGCATGAGTGCAGAGGTTGTTACAGCTTCTGACTTCTCTTGAAAGGCAATTCAATGGAGTCGTTGGAGGCAGAAGATCAAGCAGGTTCTTGTTTGAAAGATACTTTGGATGAAGTTACTAGGGTTCAAGGTACCCCAGATGAAGGTGTTGGCAAGATGGAGACAGTAGGTGAAGCGGTAGCAATTGTTGGGAATAACTCCCAGGTAGAGGTTGTGGGTGCAGATGAGCCTCTTCTACAAGGGGCATTATCTATGACTTTTGATTCTCAAAAAGATAGTTCATTTGAATGTGCTTTGGAGCCTGAAGCTCAAGTACACTCTTGTGGGAAAGATAATTTGGATGAAGGCACCGGAGCTGGAGTTGCCCCAATTGAAAACCTAGGCAAGATGGACACAGTAGATGAAGTGATTACAACTGCTGGGGATAATTCCCAGGTAATAGAGATGATGGATACAGATGAAATTGTTGCAAAGGAAGTATTGTCTCTGGCCCTTGATTCTATGAAAAACAATTCTAGGGAACATACTTTGGAAGCTCAAACAGAGTCTTGGGAGAAAGAAATTTTGGATGAAGATACTAGAGCTCATGATACCCCAATTGAAAACCTTGGCAAGATGGAGACGGTTAATGAAGTGATCACAACTGTTGGGGAGAACTGCCAGGTAGAGGTGATGGGGGCAGGTGAGCTTGTTGTACAAGGTGCATTACCTATGGCTTTTAAATCTTTAAAAGCCAATCCAATCGATTGTTCTTTGGAGGCAGAAGCTCAAGCAGATACTTGCGAGAAAGATATTTCAGATGCAGCTGCTAGAACTGAAGAAGTCCCAGTTGAAAACATCAGCAAGATAAACATGGTGGATGAAGTAAATACAACTGTTGGGGACAAATTCCAGGTAGAGGTGATGGGTGCAGATGAGTTTTTTGTACGAGAAGCATTACCTACAGCTTTTGATTCTTCAAAAGCCAATCCTATCGATTATTTGTTGGGGGCAGAAGCTCAAGCAGGTTCTTGCAAGAAAGATATTTCGGATGCAGATGCTAGAACTGAAGATGCCCCTTTTGAAAATATTTGCAAGTTGGATACGGTGAATGAAGTGATTACAACTGTTGGGGACAACTCTCAGGTAGAGGTGATGGGTCCAGGTGGGCCTGTGTTTCAACAGGCATCACCTATAGCTTTTGATACTTCAAAAGCCAATTCAATCGATTGTTCTTCGGAGGCAGAAGCTGAAACAGATTCCCGTGAGAAAGATATATTGGATGTCAATACTAGAGCTCAAGATGTCCCAATTGCAAACCTTGGGAAGATGGACGCATTGAATGAAGTGATTAGAACTGTTGGGGACTACTCCCAGGTAAAGGTGATTGGTGCAGATGTGCCTGTTATACAAGAGGTGTCACCTATAGCTTTTGATTCTTCAAAAGCCAATCCAATCGAAGCTGCAGCAGAATCTTGCGATAAAGATATGTCAGATGCTGATACTAGAGCTCAAGATACCCCAATTGAAAACCTTGGCAGGATGGAGATGGTGAATAAAGTGTTTACAACTGTTGGGGACAGCTCCGAGGTAGAGGGGATTGGTGCAGATGAGCCTGTTGTACAAGAGGCATCACCTATGTCTTTGGATTCTTCAAAAGCCCATTCAATTGATTATTCTCTGGAGGCAGAAGCTCTAGTAGATTCTTGCAAGAAAGAAATTTCGGATGTGGATACTAAAACTCGAGGTACCCCAATTGAAACCCTTGGCGATATGGAGAAGGTGAATGAAGTGATGGCAACTGTTGGGGAGAATTCGCTGGTAGAGGTGATGGATGCAGATGTGCCTGTTCTACAAGAGGCATCACCTATGGCTTTTGATTCTTCAAAAGCCGATTCAATCAATTGTTCTTTGGAGGCAGAAACTGATGCACATTCTTGTAAGAAAGGTACTTCGGATGCAGATTCTTGCAAGAAAGATAGTTTGGATGAAGATACTAAAACTCGAGGTACCCCAATTGAAACCCTTGGCGACATGGAGAAGGTGAATGAAGTGATTGCAACTGTTGGGGAGAATTCGCTGGTAGAGGTGATGGATGCAGATGTGCCTGTTCTACAAGAGGCATCACCTATGGCTTTTGATTCTTCAAAAGCCGATTCAATCAATTGTTCTTTGGAGGCAGAAACTGATGCAGATTCTTGTAAGAAAGGTACTTCGGATGCAGATTCTTGCAAGAAAGATAGTTTGGATGAAGATACTAAAAATCGAGGTACCCCAATTGAAACCCTTGGCGACATGGAGAAGGTGAATGAAGTGATTGCAACTGTTGGGGAGAATTCGCTGGTAGATGTGATGGATGCATATGTGCCTGTTCTACAAGAGGCATCACCTATGGCTTTTGATTCTTCAAAAGCCGATTCAATCAATTGTTCTTTGGAGGCAGAAACTGATGCAGATTCTTGTAAGAAAGATATTTCGGATGAAGATACAAAAATTCAAGTTACCCCAATTGAAACCCTTGGCGATATGGAGAAGGTAAATGAAGTGATTGCAACCGTTGGAGACAATTCCCGGGTAGAGGTGATGGGTGCAGATGTGCCTGTTGTACAAGAGGCATCACCTTTGGCTTTTGATTCTTCAAAAGATTCAATTGATTGTTCTTTGGAGGCAGAAACTGATGCAGATTCTTCTAAGAAAGGTACTTCGGATGCAGATTCTTGCAAGAAAGATATTTCGGATGAAGATACTAAAACTCGAGGTACCCCAATTGAAATTCTTGGCGATATGGAGAAGGTGAATGAAGTGATTGCTACTGTTGGGGACAATTCCCGGGTAGAGGTGATGGGTGCAGATGTGCCTGTTGTGCAAGAGGCATCACCTGTGCCTTCTGATTCTTCAAAAGCCGATTCAATCGATTGTTCTTTGGAGGCAGAAACTGATGCAGATTATTGTAAGAAAGATATTTCTGATGAAGATACTGAAATTCGAGGTACCCCAATTTCAACCCTTAGCGATATGGAGAAGGTGAATGAAGTGATTGCAACTGTTGGGGACAGTTCCCGACTAGAGGTGATGGGTGCAGATGTGCCTGTTGTGCAAGAGGCATCACCTTTGGCTTTTGATTCTTCAAAAGACGATTCAATGGATTGTTCTTTCGAGACAAAAACTGATGCAGATTCTTGTAAGAAAGATACTTTGGATGCAGATGCTAGAGCTCGAGATGCCTCGGTTGTCAACCTTGGCAAGGTGGAGACTGTTGGGGGCAACTCCCAGGAAGAGGTGGTGGGTGCAGGTGAGCCTATTGTACAGTAGTCATCATCCATGGCTTCTGATTCTTTGAAAGAAGAAGCGGAAATGCCGGAAACTAACCCGGCGTTGGGAAGTCTGCTTCATACAACAAAATGAATTGTAATTGTAGATGTTAGCTGCAGTAACCTGTATGGGAGAAATCCCAACTGAAACAAAATTGCAGATGCTCTGATTTTTTTGTAGAATTTATTTTATTTATGTTTAGCCATATGTTGTATTGTTGTATCGGGATTCGCATTTATGTAAATATGAAATCAAATATCCAAAAGCTTATCTGTTGCGGCATGCTATTACCATAAAAATAATCATACTAATTATACTGTATGTCCGTTTTCACAGGAAACAAGTGGTTATTCATCTTTGATATTGCACGCACTCTTGCTTCTTGTGCATAAGAGCCTCTTGTACTTTTTATTTTGTTCCCAGCTTAATCGGTGATGAACAATGGCGTATCTTCGTAAAGCCTTATTTGTTTTTCGTACTAAAAAAACCATATATACCCCTGAAATATATTATACCATTTGAGCAGGTTTCATCATAACTTCTCATATATGTCAAATTGTATGCTTCAATAGTCTTCCTACGTTTTAGAAAACATCACAATCCGCTTACTGTTTCACCATACAATATCTAACATCGCAATGAATGATGAGAGACGAGATACTCTAATAAGACTATTGCAAACAGCGAGATATGACATCTGATCTTTTGACAAATATGAAGCAGCGAGGAATCATCGTTAATGATATATAAACTTCTTACTTTTATCAACTTCTTATTTAGACATCTTACTTTTAATATATTATAAATATTATTTTGTAAAATTTAAAGTTAAAATTAAATATATAGCTCATATAAGTTATACAAAGCTAGCTTATATAAATTTTACCCGTACTTCTACCCAACACATTAAAATTGGGTTCATAAGTTATCAAGTTCTCATTTTATCATTCATACACAATCCAATTCCTTGGTGCAGCGTTGCTACTTGCCAACTTGCCTGTCATGTAAAGTAAAGCAAGTTGTACCAAAGGGGCCAAATGACAAATAAAAAACACGAAGGATGTGATAAACTTATCACTTTGTCTTAACCCCAAAAATTAAAGAAAAGCCAAGGTTGAACCGCAAATCGACCTGTAGACAATAAACAACTATGCCGACTACCATTGCCACCAAAATATTCCAAAGTCATAATATATATTATAGTCTTTCTCCAATACCAGAAGCCCTCAAACAGCACCAATATTATTTAACACAAAGGTCAGAAGTACCAACTGGTCTGGGGCGTGCTGTCCTCAGACCAGTACCCACCATAGTGATTTGTGAGGATTAAAAGTAGCGAGGAAGAAGTATATTTCCTTGGGAGAACATTTAGAACATATTCAAAGTATAGATTCCATTTCAATACAAGATGCCACTTTGTTTTCTTTCTCCTTGTAAATTTTTTGTTAGTGAAAATGGTTTATTAGTTTCAATATTAAATGGCTAGTTCAACATAGAACCTCACATAAAATCTCACGTGGAGCCTTCGGATAACAAAGCCACCTCTCAATCAGCCCCCACTAATTTTCCTTTGCAAGTGTGGTGATTAGAAGTCTAAACTACTTGTTTTCTTGATTAGAAGTTCTCACTCATGTACAGTAGGCATGAGCAAGGGCATATACAGTGTTAAAGAGATTAAAGACAGCTCCATGCCCATCTGAAACTACTCTTGCTTATCACCATGAAGCTTTCTTGGTTATGCTTGTTAGGAGTCTCTCTTCAAGCTTCTTGAGTCCATCTTTCATCCAAGAGTACTGGCAATTCTGTGTCGCTTCAACCACTGAAACCTACATCAAGATTACCCATGACAAGATCACGAAAAACCCATTTGAACAAATCTAAGAATTTAGACTATATAAGAAGCATTTATAGAATGTGAGCAAACATACCCATCTTCTTTGCCTTGTTTCTTTCTCGGGCCATTGGTCGAGCTCGTCACTCACGCGCATGGGAAACAAAAAGGCTATCTTAACTCTATCAATCTGGCTTTTACTGTTAAAATTCCAAGTACCCAACCAATCCTGTACTTCTCCAAGCACCCCAGCTTCTTCCATGGCCTCCCTCTTGACAGCATCTTGAATTCCCTCGTCAGATTCCCACCCTCCCTACATAAATCGCAGCACAGGTCAGTCATTTGAAAGCTCAATTTGTCAACGAGCAATCATGAGACGGAACAAATTTGAGCAGGGACCAACCTTGGGGAACATCATTCCTTGCCCTTTTTGGGACGTGATGACAAGAACTTCCAAGATGCCGGCTGTATCTCTGTAGGGAATGCATCTGCAACGGAAGAAAAGGTTAATTTCAATGCCACAAGATCCATTGGAAAGGAGATGCAAGAAGGGATTTGGGGGCTTACCCAACAAGAACGCGGCGACCATTCTGGTATCTCTGCAGTTCTCTGCCGGTCCGAGCAACAAGAGTCGCCATTACCACTTCCCAAAAAAAAGTTCCAAAAAAGGTGACAGCTTCCCAACAAAAGCAATGAATAACCTTTCCAACCCAGACAGCCAAAAAGAGATTCCAACAACAAAAGGCGTATTTGCTTTCTGATTGTTGTGACGGATAGATAGACGCAGAGAGAGAGAGAGATATAGATGTAATTGAGATTGGCGAGCAACCACATGCCTTGTTTATATAGGACGGAGAAGCTGGCCATTAGAGGGGGAAGGGTGGGGCCCACATGAGTGGTGAGTGGGTCCGACAAGCGTGTACGCTGCTCTTATGATTTTAATGGGCTTAAGTGACGGCGCCCCCGGCTCTACGGCGCGTTGACGTTCCCCGGCGCGTGGGTTGATCTTTACCAGATAGCACCGTACCCTCCAATTGCTAGCTGTTTTTTTATTTGTTTTTTTGTGTTTTGCAGAATGTGCCTTTTATTTTTGGGTTTTTGTGTTTGTTTAGTATAGCTATTGCTTCTGGATTACTTTACCCTCGTGTTTCCCAGGATTCAAGGATGATGCCCAGAACCCACCATCATGTGTTTTTTGGACAGACATTTCAGGGGTTTTGATGTGCCAATTTGAATTTGCTAGAATAGTATCATTTTTATTTTTATTTTTGAAATAGTTCGTCAGGTGAGAGTATTTTACGAGAGAACGGTGATTCGGAACTTATTTCAGAATAGAGGGAGGAATTAAAATATTATCGGGAAACTATTTACAAGTAGGAGGGGAGAATGAAACATTTATAAAAAAGATGTAGTTTTTTTTAAAATGATAATTTTATATCTATATTTTTAAAATGTTTCCTAAAAATAGATATTGTTACCATCGCTTTAATGGTCGGGATACTAAAATACTAGCCAATATAAGTAAATAGGATATGGTTGCTCTATCCAAATTTAGTCGGGGCAAGGACTGCCTGCCCATGACTAGCCGAAGCTGCCAAACCCTTCTCTGGCCACCCGAGCTAAGCGGGGTCTAAGCCTCCGAGATCTCCCTCATGGTTGACGAGGGTGAATTTTTTAAAAAAAAATAAAAAATATAAGGTTGAGGTTGCCATTCTAAAATAAATTCTATTTCTCGTAAACAATTTTATCCATCCCTCCTCGCAAATAACTTTTAGTTACGTCTTTTGCAAAAAACTCTAATACTTGTGTTATCTTGATATTGATGATGGAGAGGGGGCAGATAATACAAGTTTAATTAAAGCTAATTAATGTTACAAGTAAGGTAAACCAATAAATATTTTGTTTAATTTTGACCAAAAAGAATTTTTGTATAACTTTTAAATGTTACTTAGGATGATTTGTAATTTTACTTTAAGCTTATGTAGAAATATCATCTCAAAATAATTTTGACTATCTATTTAGATCAGAGAAGTATCCACGCAAAATACACATGATATATTAACTTTTTTCATGAGAGTGAGAGACGATAAAATATCTACCTTCACGATAGTAAGAAACAAGTTTTAAGAGTAATTCAAGCTCTAGTCTCCACAGTTACCTTCAAAGAAATTAACGTTGCTTTAATTTGTTAAAATAATTGTATTTTGAGATTAAAATTTTTACCCATAAAAATATTTTTGACATTATTTTTATTTTTACATTAATTGAAAACAAAAAGAAACTTCAACTTTACGTCGACATCATCAAATGGAAGAGTAGCTCTCATCAGTTGAGTTCAGTCATTAAAGTGCAGGGACATCCATTCTGAAAAGAGTTGTGTGGACATAAATTTCTCAATTTCCATACAAAGTTAACTAGTGCTTGCCACTTTCCCAAATAGTTCTGATTTCTACATAATTTTTTGAAAAAAGTGGGTATACAATTAAACATGTTTATTTTTCATCACCAGATAAAATCATGGATTTGAAGCACTAAAATTCGAGTAGTTCAAAATTTGAGAATCTTGGTCCATATATATATATATATAGAAATAAGTTTCCTCTACTGCAGCACAGGTAGCTTGCCTGCGCTGCAGTTTGATCTTGGCCGTTGGATTAGCATCTAACGGCCAAGATCAAAAAAAAATGAGGGGGCCGCCGGCGCCGCCGCAGTAGCGACGGCGGCGGGGGCGGGAAGGGTGCCCGGCCACGGTGACGGCCGGGGGCGGGGGGGCGGCGGCGACAGGGACTGGGTTGGTCCGGGGGCGGCGGCAAGGTTGTCGCGGGTCGCCACACGGGGGTGCGGCGCGACGGGGTGGCGGGCAGGGCCGAGGGGCGCGGCGGGGGACGAGGTGGCGGGCGAGGGACGGGGTGGGGCGCGGCCGGGCGCCTGTTGCCGCGGTGGGGAGGGGCGGGGCGGGGAGGTGGGCCGCTGGGGTGCACCACCGTGGCCGACCCCGGCTTCGGGAGGGCGCGGCAACGGGCAGCGGCCCGGCGGGTGGGGGTGGTGTCGCCCGGCGGCGGGCGGCGGCCGGCAAGGAAGAGGCGGGGCGGCTAGATCCGCCGCCCGTCGCCGCCGGTGGTGAGGGGAGGGGGTCGCCGCGAGGGGTTACGTCGCGCCACGTCGGCCAGGGGCGGCGACGGGCGGGTCAGGGGTGGCGTCGCGTCGGCCGGGGTGGCGGAGGCGGCGACGTGTCGGCCGGGGGCAGCGGCGACGCCACCCAACCTTTTTTTATCCAGCTGTTGGATTAAATCCAACGATTAAAATAGTGCAGTACAACATTCTTCTCCTATATATATATATATATATATATATATATATATATATATATATATATTATCATCCAAGATCGTCCCTGTTAGAGGAGATACTGTTTGATTGTCTAAAGATTGTCATCATATAACAATGAAAAGGAAGGCTTGGACAAATGTTAGGCAGCTAAAGTGCAACTCATATGGATGAAATTTCTAGGAGAGTGACCAATTGAAGGTGAAATACGGTTGCGTTAACTAAACTATTCCACTCTAGTTGAATAATCATTGTTGCACGAGCTGATGGCATCTGTCTTAGTTCCGGAAATAATAGTTAGGTTAGGCATTCCTTGGCTAAGGGTGGGCTTCAATCGGGCCAGTTTATATCCGTTTAATTAATCTACGATAAGATAAAATGTTGGTCATGGTTAAGATTCTCCCAAGAAGTCAATCATGGTCCAACACCGTCAATATTTGGTTAAGATAGGTACGATATCTCAAAAATTAGATTCATATCTAATACTTACATTTGATATTGGAAAATATCCAACTTATTAGTAGAAATGATATTTACAATTTTTTAATTAATCATTTTTAAAAAATTACTAGGTTTTTCAGTTTGCATTAATCCGGCCAAACTATTACATATGATATTATAACCAACCTGTTTTTGTGTTGAATGCTATAATATATATGGGTTAAGCTATTAGCCACTGGCTAATGATAAAAATTTCAATAACAAAATTTCTTAATATTAGTAGATTATGATATTTTTAAAATAGCTTCAATGCATATTAAGGTAAGATCTAATTTATAAATAGAGATAGTTTATAGATCTTCAATTTGGGTATTTATTTTGAAAAGATAATTTAGAACAACCCATTTACACTTGGACAAGTTTGTACTGTATGAATTTATTTTTATCACATATTTATTGTATCATGTAATCATTTTTTCGGTTATAAAATATCAATATTCTCACAAGACATTTGTATAATAGCCATCTCTTTTGTTTTGGTTAGTTCATATTATGTCAATTAGCATAAAAATTAAAATCACTATATATTTATATAAAAATATTTGAATAAATCAATTTTTATTACCGCATAAAAATTCAAAATCTAAGGTTGATGTGCTTTATTTTTAACGGTTTTCAATGATAATTTACTAATAAACTTAAAAAATAATTAATGCCATTAATTTATAATTTTTGTTGGTTTTTCATTCAGTTATTTGGACTGAAAAACTCTTTATTATTTAGTTTATTTTTATTTAGCCATTGATTGGTCAGAGATGATCTATTCAATCGTCCATATCTACCCTTATTAGGGCTTTCCAAATTATGCACCGGGGGATTCAAAGTTTAATTTAAATAACTACCATCCCTACCACTTAGTCCACGTATTCTCTTTACAATCCAATATGGTTTAAATATTTACATCATTTTAATTTGTTATTCATTTTTTATCTTGGGCTTTTCCAAAACCCTTTTTTGTTGTAAAACATGGTGTATATATAATTAAATATTGATCGCAATAAATATTTTCAATGTTTAACTAAAACATTTTATTATTTGTTTTAAAATTTAGCTAAACCCGATTCAGTCAAGTTGAACCAAATGTACCCTGCGTGGGTTTATAATAACTAGTACATTAATATTTAAAACTTTGGGTGGTGATTGATTCAAACTTCAAAGGGCGTAGTTTGATTGCACAGATATATAAGAAATGAATCGAACCATGTAATTTAAAGCAGTTCATATCTGTTTACACATGCCAATGCCAGGGGGTAGGTTATAAGCAAGCCAACCCGAACCACTAGTGTCCGTCACCCGTCAACTGCAACTAACCCTTGTCTTTGTGTTTGCATGGCCGTCGTCTCTTAATAGCTTTACAATTTTTAATAGTTGGGTTGAATACTCTACAAAATCTATTTTTAAAATATTTTACCCATAGAGGTATATTTTGCTGAACTTGGTCAAATTCAATTTAACATATTTTAAATCTATAAATAAAATAATTTATCACATATTGAAAATTTTATTATAATTATTATTTAATTAAATATTAGTTAAAGCACTGCAGTTTCCTAAAAGGATTTCAGAAAAATTCGGTCTAAAGAAAATCTGATAAGAATTGGTACGAAGATTTAAACTGAAATTATGTTGGAAACTGCTACATCTTTACAAGTTGATGGTGAAGATGGGCATTTGAGATTATGCAAAAAGATAGAGAGAGAGAGAGAGTTATGTGTGGGTTATAAACGTGGCAAGTGACAACAAATTTTGTTTTGATGCTTGATAAGGACTATTAGAAGGGTCCCGCAATTAATCAGGAACTCATCCAGAATTGGCCCCACGTAATTACTTGACTAAATTGATTGTGAAGATCGTAAGTTTTGAGAAAATTAAAGATTAATGTTGTAAGCGCGATGGGTTAAAGGGATCAAAAATTCAGATCCAGACGTCAAAATGGAAAGGCAATGCATATCCAAACTAGCGTTCCAAATAGACAATGCATCTCTCCAGTTGTCCACCGAAAGGGGAGAGGTCAGTGGGGAGGTTGGGGGGCAGTGGAGAAGACGGGCCAGTGGGGGGGGCAGCCACGGTGGTGGGTGGAGGCAATAGGAGAAGGCAGCGGCAATCAGAGAAGGCGGCCGGGCTTGGGTGAGGACAAACAAGGGAGAAAAAGAGGGCGACGATGTGAGGGGCAGGGAAGGGGCGGTGGGTGCGGGGGAGTGGGGCGGCGACGAGGGGTGGGCTGTGCGAGCGACTGGCGGGGTTGGTGCGGGGCAGGGGTGTTGGGGAGTGGGGTTGGCGGGGTGGGGTTGGGGCGGCGATAGGGAGTGGCGACCGAGGGGAGGGGCGGGTGAGGGGATGGGCGAGGGGGAGCGGGGGATTGGCGGTGGGGAGGGGGCATGGCGGATTGGGTGAGGGCGACGGAGAAGGAGGTGGAGTCGAGGTTTGGGGAAGAGAAGTATCGGTGGAGAATATATTGGTCCGTGGTATTCTCTATAATTAAAAGTTGATTCGATTCTAACTCGTGTAAAAAATAATAACTAACTTCAAATAATTTAAAAAAATCTAAAAATATAAAAAAATATTATAAAATATAATACACGCGGTAATGTTAGAATAACATATTTTCTGATTAATAACCATACCGATTTTGACCGATTCAACTAAATAGATTTTTGTTTAATTTTTTATAAATTAATCCGATTTAATGACTTCGTCCTAATCCAATTTAACGTCCGAATCCAATTTTTGCAAAAATGGTTTGGACTTATACATTTGATTTGACATAAAGTTTAATATTTTAATATGAAGTGGGCTCTCAATTGACCTCTCCGCTTCAAACTTAAACCCCGTCCTTAATTAACCAATTGAAAGTAACATTAGATGGAAAATGTGATCTCTACGCGAAAAATATGCGACTTTTGAATATTACATATGTAATTTAATTTTGTCGTGCAGTCGACAAGAAGAAAACCATAATCTACTTTAATTCCATGGGGCCGATACTGGGCAACTGTGACCAACTAGACAAAATCGGAATATATATCTCAAAAGTGCCGGCTGAGTTATAAAAGTAAAACCCTTAATTCCACGGGCCATAATTACTACAAACAAATCCTAAAGCACTCATTTTTTCAAGTTGAGGAAAGACAAATATTAGTGACTAATTTGAGTTTTGTTTCTTCGCCTAATATTGCAAAACAAAAGGAAACATCCGACTTGGTCCCGCCTCCCTCTCCAAAAGTAACCAAGTCTTATCCACAACATTCACGCTATACATAATATTCAAGCTTAGCTAGAAACTGTATTAATATATTGACTTGGCCGTTGTTTCTCGATGTTTAATTAAACATTTAAACAATCACCTACGCAATGGTGACAACTAAATACAACAGGGATGGTGATGGGGATTGAAAACTGCTTTTCGGTTCTAGTCAATATTATGCTCAGAAGATGAATGAATTATTATACAGCCGAAATATGGTCTCTAATCTCTTCGTCAAAAGGGTTGACGAAGCGCCGCATTAAAGCAAATTCAATATATATGAGCTATATCATTAATATTGTATGGGGCTACCCATGACTTCTTCTATGAGTTTGACATACAAAAATCTCAACTTCTTTTGTTCCTTCGTATCCCTGTCATCAGCCTATTAAATTTATTTATTTTTATGTATATGCCATGACTTAAAGTTTTAACCTTGCCCGGCTTTCCATTTCTAGACTCAAAGGCCCTCCACTAGGGTTGATTAGAGTTTGATTAAATTCGATTGGCTTGGTACTCAACTGAAAAAAACTCAATTCGAAATTTAACTCGATGTCAAATGAGTCGAGTCAGAGCTTGTACCTCAACTCGGTTTAGCTAGAAGCTTGATATTTTATATAAATATAAAATTTTTAACTATATTTATTTTAAAATTTTTATACAAATATAATCAAATTATAAAACATAATTATATAATAACAATTTAAATAGAAATATGCATGATTAAATTATCTTTCATGCATGATTATGTCAAAGTTAAAATATTTTAATTATAAATTAAAATTTTCATACAAATTATACGAAAAAATGCATCATTAAATACGAATTGAGCTAGCTCAAACTTGACTTGAACTCGAATACTTATTAGCAAGGCTCGAATTTGAAATCAAATGAGTTGAGCAAAACTTGAATCTACTTGCTCAATGAACATCCCCACTCCATCGCATGTTGCTTCTTTAAGAATGCTTCTGTTGAGTCGGCAACATATATAAAAATTGAAGCTTGGAACTAATCAACAGTGGAAATTACTCTTTGAATTTTGAGTTCCTAACTAACCATGACACCCATTATATGTCCGTTGCATCTCAGTTCGACTCCAAGTCAGATGAAATGGGCTCTCGATTTGTGTTGGCTCGAAACTCGATATTTTATATAATTATATAATTTAGTTTTGCCACAGTATATACACTACAAAATAACTAGTTCTTTCCCAGTTTTCTAAAAAGTTAAGATTTTAGGAATATGAGAAGAAGTCTAGATTTTTTCCATATTTAGAGATTTTTAAAAGTGAGCATGTGTAACATAACGATTCCAGTTCACCTGAGAACCAGATCATAATTGTTGTATTTGAGTCGAGTCATGTCTAAATCAATTAATTTGTAAGACTCGAACGAGAAACAGTCCGATGTAACTCTCCTTGACATCTCGGGAAAGGAAGACACCACTAATGTGCAACCAACACTCAATAGCAAAGAATGAATGGATATGCATGGAACAACCTAATAAAGAGTTACATGCAATGACATGACATGAAATGACTCAACACACAACGAGGACAAAAATATAGATAAATAAAGCAAGAGGGTACGTATATCAAACAACTACTAAAACTAAAATCTTAGTGTCTCATTAGGAGACTTGATATCATGCCTGATCTGTTACTATAAAAGTTGTTTAGAGTATACATCATGATACATCACATAAAATACGCAAAGGCACGCATCAAACCAAGACAAAAGCATGAAAGGAAACAATGACACACTGAGCACTAGTGTGTGTAGCATCTATTTGTTCTTCCACCAAAGCCGACCCAATACACATGAACACAAGACCTACATATATAATAGGAAAAACATTAGTAACAAGTATCACTCACTCGGAAAATAACTAGTATAAACTAGCAAGTAGAATCTGATTTCCTCGATGAAGGAAAATCATATATATTCTCTATGGGAACACTCAAAAGGGTATCTATTGAGGAGCCATCAAACTGCACACTCGATAGCATCCCGAATTGAGCTGGTGATATGCCACTCTCGACAAATGTCTCTCATGGTAATAACTGGTCCCACTCTTAGAAAAAAATACATATCCTAAGCCCTATCTAAACCTCTATATAACGCCTGGCTAAGAGCACAAATACCGAGTACTCTTAGGCAGTCTGCCTTTAGTACCCTATGATACCACAAGTCTAGACATGCGCTGTAATAAATAGCACCTGTCTACTTCACGCTTCCCCAGGTGTGAGGAAGCTCAAGACCTAGAGATATTAGGATCCCTCGGGAATGGAACAACCATCTTACTAATCTAGAGCCCGTTGTGACCTATGCATGTGCTCGCTCATGGTATACACAAGGTAAATTCCACCAATTCTCGGCTCACTGAAATTCAATGAAACTATATATTAGGATGGAAAAGGAATCATATAAGTAGACCTGAAGGCAACGTGAGGTGGAGTTAAGTTCAAAAATAACACAATGGTTCTTGTAAAACTCGTGACCAGAGTTAGAGTTTTACATTAACGAACCAATCGGTTCAACCGTCGGTTTGAGTCAGGTCAATTTCATGAACCGTGTGCTACGTCGAGCCCAGCTGTGAGTTATTAGCGATGAGGGTCAAGTGTACCTAAGTATATGATGATAACGTCAAGAAGATGATGAGAAACGAGTTTTCAGAGTATATGACAATATACAGTTCTTTTTTTATTTGATCGTAGAATTATTTTTAGGCCGAATAACGCATTAGGATGCATTATAGAGTAGATAGGGTGCGTTATTAATTATCGAACATGTCATTGTTATATAGTGTGTATTATATTTTATGAGATTTTTCCTATTTTTTGGATTTTTTTAGGATTTATTACGAGCTAGTTATTATTTTTGTCGCGAGTCAGAATCGTGTCAAGTTTTATTTAGGAGATTGCCCATGAGACCTTGTTGATGACCTTTCGGCCCTGCACCTCCACCAATCAACATCGTTGAGCCCAACCGTGTCATAGCCGTGCCGCCCCGAGCATCCTTGGCCGCCGCCCAGTCTCCACGGCGCCCCGACACCGCGAGATCGCGCCGCCCATCCCAAAGTTGATTCACCACTGTCTGTGCTGCGACGCCTCCCCCTTCGAAGCCTAACCATTTCACCCATATCTAGCGCCGCCGCCGGGGTCGGCCAAGGGCCAATCGGACGACCAACCGACCCCGGCTGACTTGTCGCTGCTGCCGTCGGTCATCGCCGCCATTGTTGTCCTTACCACCAACACCTTTGGGTCAAGCTCGCCAAACCAGTGCCGACCTATAGCTCCGATTGATTCAATAGAAAAGTTGTAGGAAAATAGTTAGAAAGTCGTTGAAAAACTGCCGGAAAACCTCTGAAAATCTTCAAAAAACTGAAATTCACTTGATCTTCTGCCATATTTATACAGTCAAACCTGATCGAATTTCGGACGCTGTTGGGCGCTGAATTCGAGTCTTGAGCATTGTGATGAAACCGTTGCTGTTGCCAATTACTGACGACGCGAGGTATATTTGACTCCGACTTAATTAATGAAAGGTGATAATTATTAGCACAACATGCTAGGATTGATGAATTGTTGTGTTAAATATTTTTATTGTAAATAAAAATATGAATTGCTTAATTGAAGTGTATCAAAGCGAATGCTAAGGAACTAATTAGGTAAATTAAGTAAGTATCATAATCTAATTCATTGTAGAATGGAAAATTTTATATGGATTGATGTATGATTGATGTATGATTGATGTGAGTGTGTATTGATATATGCGTGTGTTATAGGATGTGTGAATGCATCATAAGTGGGCGTTAGCTTTCAGTTTGATGTGTAGGTACAGAGTAGGAGCTCGTTACCTAGGCACGTGGACATGATTGGCACTTCTACGAGGTCCATTTATGACTTGCTTCTGGTTTGACTTCTTTACACTATAGTGTTTTGTTTTAGGATGTAAGCGGACGTGTTGAGTGGTGGATTTATTATATCCCATTCCACACGGGCCATCTAGTCGTATGAAATTTCTGGATTAATAACTGTTGAGGATGAGATTCATCGAGTTTGTTTTTGAAAACTCAGATTCAGATCATGATGCCTTCGGGCCTATTATATAAATCCCTACCCAGGGTGTAACGACCCACCATTTTTCACAACATTGTGGGCCTAGCTGGCCAGGTGTTACTCACAATTAAGCAAATATGTCTAACATTTTTATTTAACAAAAACATATATAAAGATCCCACAGTCTTAGACCGTTTCCCAGTAGCGACACTTATTTCTCAAATAAATAATAAAGGAGTCCTCAAATTTATTTTGCTCCATGCCCTGGTTGTCAATCACCTACTTTCGTATCTGCACACCTGCGGAGGCAATTCTGCGTTAGTGATTACAACACTAAGTAGTATAATAGATAAAATAAATCAAGTAAATTCCACTATTTCCTTATGTTTATTTTAATATGCGGTGGAGCGATTCCGCTATACTCCAAAACAATGCGGAGGAGGTATCTGCTGTGATCCGCACACCCCAGCCATAGCCCTTTTGTGGGGAGGCTACCACTACCGTCTCCAGTGCCAGTGCCTCGCACACCCCGGCCGTAGCCTTTTTGTGGGGAAGCTATCACTGCACTCAGGTGATTGCTATGCCCCGTTTATGGGGAATTAGTTCATGTAATTAGTTCATGTTAGTCTTCATTTCTTATTAAATTTTCAGCAATTCTAATGATAATTAATTATTAATTATCATTATCCAAATCCCCATTATCTAATTGATAATTTAATTATTAACATGTCCATTTACAAAACAACTAAGCAATCGACAAGAACCCCATGCATAAGACGCTGGAGATCTAGCAACTTGGCAGGGCATCTTCAACAAACCTTGCATGCAAGAATCCTAATGGAAACAAATAAGATGAGGGATGAAATACTCACACAGTAATGGGGAGGTCGCCTGGGATGGAGATGAGGGATGAAATACTCCCTCCTCCTGCATATATATACACTTCAACCATTCCCTCCATTAAATTCTCATACCCCATCATCCATTGGTATTTCCTAGGTTCAACGAGCCCCTTCATTAAATTCTCACACCCCATCATCCATTGGTATTTCCTAGGTTCAACGACCCCTTCATTAAATTCTCACACCCCATCATCCATTCATGAATACCATTCCCTCCATTAAATTCTCATACCCCATCATCCATTGGTATTTCCTAGGTTCAACGAGCCCCTTCATTAAATTCTCACACCCCATCATCCATTGGTATTTCCTAGGTTCAACGACCCCTTAATTAAATTCTCACACCCCATCATCCATTCATGAATAGGTATTTTCTAGGTGACCTTAAGTCGAACCATGACCGGTCGACTTGATAACCAACCATATCGGTTCATCCATATTTATTTCATAATATTTAGGTTCGAGTCTTGTAATAAAAATCATGGTTTTTACACAGGGCTATGTACATGTAGTTTTTCGAGTTTTCAGTCAGAGGTGGGATGAGGGAACATTGACGAGGGCATCTTGAAATAGGACCTGTGCTCGTCAAAGTGGGCTCTAGAATTAGTGAGCGTTTGTTCCACTCCTGATAACTCCACCTTTGAGTTCCTTAAATCTGGAGAAGTGTGGAGGTTTACGAGCACTACCATGCAACACATGTCTAGACTTGTGGTTTCCAAGGGTACTGAAGGAGCATCTATGAGAGTACTTGACCTTTGTACTCTGGGCTAGGAGTGATACGGTGGATATAGAGGGCTGAAAGAACATAAATTGATTTTCCCGCTTAAGGGATAGTTTAAAGTAGCCAATGAATGAGATGAGATAGAAAGGGGACGCCGTCACACGAGGTTGACGACTCCTACTTATTGCCCTTATAAGAGTTTCTTGTGTCAATTTGTTATTAGTTATTTTTGGACCGGTAATGCTCATTACTAAAGTCTTTTTATTATCTATGTAGGTGAGAACTATGAGGAATGAGTGCTGTTGGGACTCTGGAGGAGTAGCACTGAAATTACACACACATGTACCTGCGAGTGTAATTGATGATGATGATGAGTGTTGAATTGTTTGAATGATGAAATTTGATTGCCATTCTGTGAATCAATATAAATATTTTGCATGTGAATGAAATTGAGAATGGAAATAAACAAGGTGAGCCATGGAGTTTAGACTCGGCTCCGATGCTAAAGAAAGTAATGATAACTAGAATGTGAAGGAAATGTCGTGTTGTGAGTGTATTTTATATTTTTATTAATATAAATGTATACTATTTGCTGTTGATAGGGTGATCCCTATTGCACTTTAAGGGGAGTTTCTGTCTGTTTCGTTTTAAAAATAGATATTTTCTCTAAACTTTTCAGTTGTTTGGTTTGTTTTATAATTGATTGCATATCATAGCATGCACCTAGAACAACGTTAGAACCCAAACATCCCATTCATGCTTTGCATGTTGCATCACTATCTTGAGACGCCAAGGGTAGATTCGGGTTGGCTTAACCAAATCAAGTAGATTAGCAAATGGTTTAGTCACCAGTAACATTTTTGGGTTGGTTCAATGGTGAACTGAAATGAGGTGTTACAGTTCTTATCTTCAAGGGTTATTAATTATGGAAGTAAAACACATCTAGATGGCATGTGTTAAGTGTGGTCTGAAAAAATAGTCACATAATATGTCCTACGATTTGGAAATCAAACAACAATAGAGTAAACCTGTAAATTAGAGAAGAGTCCTAACAAGCTTGAGGTCCAAGCTCTAAGCATATTGGCACTTCTATAGCGAGCTTAGACTCTGGAACCGAAAATGGCAGAATATGGGCTGAAAACTGCTGAAAAGGACTGTCAAGTCAACTGGGCTAAACCGAACAAAGTTGGGCCGAGTTGACTCGGTCTAGGTCAATTGGTTGGGTTGAACTAAATGGTACGGTTACCGGATGTGGACAAGCAAACACAGACGCAAACAAGCATACAGGCAGCTCAACAAGACGGACATGGGTATGTCACCAAACAGACCAGCGATGCCCTTTGCCAATAAACAACAATATCAGTGAAGCAGGGGTCGTTGCTAGTCGCGATCGACGACAGAGGAGATGGGGAGGGTGATGGAGGCAGCGATTGACAGAGTTTGGCCTACAAATGGACGGAAAACAGCCAGAAATTGGGGAAAATACTGCCAGGAATGGTGATGTTACCAGCGGCAATCTCGAAAAAGGCGAGGGTCGGGGGCGGTCTAAAAGCCTCAGCCTCAGCAAGGTCAAGCTGCAAGGGTGGTTTGCCTCACTAGCATTGGATAAGAGCATGAAAGGCGGCGGCAGCTGTGGGGATCGACGATCAAAATGCCATTTTTGGCTGTGACTGCGATGGTGTCAATGCTGGTGGAAGGTCCTGGCTGGTAAATGGAGGTAGCAATCGACAGAGTTTGGCCTGCAAATGGACAGAAAGCAGCCAGAAATTGGGAAAATGCCACCGCGAATGGTGACATCACCAATGGCGATCTCGATAATGGCAAGGGTTGAGGGTGATCTCAAAGCCCCGACCTCAACGAGGTGAAGCCACCGGGGTGGTTTGCCTCACTAGCATCATAAAAGAGCACGAAAGGTTGCGGTGTCAGTGGTAATCAACAATCAAAGCGCTGTTTTTAGTAGTGATTGCGATGGTGCTGGCGCTGGTGGAGGGTCTTGGTCGATAGCTGGTCGCAGAGTGGCCATGATGGTGCTGGTCCAGTGTTTGGAGGCTGGCTGGAGTCTCGTTGGTGGTGGTCTAAAGTGCTGCCTGTGCTAGGGGTAGAAAAACTTCGAAATGTGGGAGAAATTTCTAAAAAATAACTAGGTGAAAGCTAGGACTGATGTGGCCGAACGAGATTTTACCATGTGGGTAGGAGGTTTGAATGCCCAACAACTTGTAGGCCTAGTGTGGTCCACCTATAGTATATACATGATATATATGGTTGAAAAGCTCCAATCAATGGCGTCAAAAGTCGAAACTAACTTGAAGCCTAACAATGACTCTATGGACGAAAATCGGGGTAATAAATTTAAATAGACCTCAAAACCATGAACTCAATGGGACAAAGATCTGAGAGTCAAATTAAAGAGGACCTAGAGGGACAATCCAATACTCCAAAATCCCTAAGATGCATGTAAATATGATACCCTTAGAAAGTCCAAATGAATATTAAATACAACAACGACCTAGATCTAACTGTAAAACCCCAAGCAAACACAAGCAAGAATTTGTGTACCTTGAGCATATGTTGATAACCCATGCTTTGCTGTAGCATAACCGAATCTGTCATCTGCATATAAGTTATACCCATTCTGTATAACATACTCATACGGTTATCTGTGCCCCATTCTCTTGGTTTTAAAGCCGAACTAACTCAAACTGACTCAAAACTAGCCCAAACCGGGCAAGGCAACAAGCTGGTAAAACTTTACCCGAAGCTGACACTATGTATTAAAGTTCAAACTTCACTCCACACCAAAAAACGTAAGTAAACTTTGCTCCTCACTTTTCTCCACTTCACTTTTCTCCATTTTTTAAGATCAAAGAACATTTTTTGGAGTAAAGAAACAATAAAAAAATTAATCCATGCTCACTTTTAAATATTTTCAAATATAGAAAAAAATCTAAAATATTTCACCATCGCAAAAATTAGTATGGAGAAAGAGGGAAGAAAAGTCTTTTTTTTGTAGTGATAGTTTTTATAAAAAAATTTATTGATGCAAAATATTTGTATGATTTATGTAAAATTTTGATTTGAAATCAAATGCCCATTAAATAAGTACAAAAGCTTCTAAAAATTACATGTGAGTTCTCAATACTCTTGAATTTTTAGAATCATCTCCACTCCCTATAAAGCTAAGGCTTTTTGCTTGGTGGTTTTAATTTTGGTTCAGTCGTGACCCGGATCGAGGGTCTTACCTGACCATTTTGTCACATATTTATGTATGGTATCTAGGTATGTATGAGTTGCTTGGCCTTATCTTCCTTCAGCGTTCAGTATGCCTGTTTGGATGTGCATCACACCCAATTTTTTAATTTTGGTCCAATTTAATCGTGTATAGTTAGATGTTAGGACGGTGTCCCTCGCATGTCTTTTGTGTGCTTGCTATGTGTTTGATAACCTTTCGAACCATCTTAACCACTTTTGGGACCTGTAGTGCAATATCCGAGGTGGACCTGATTGCTTTACGGTAAAAACCCTAAGTTTTTAGGTTTTGAGATAACCCAACCCATACCATTTTAGCTAACCCAACCTGTAGATTCTTATCTATCCAACCCATACCTCTATTGGTATGGCACCCATAGCTCTATAGGTAGGCACCCATACCTCTATAGGTATGACACCCACACCTCTATAACATCACCAAGCCAACTCATACCTCTATAGGTATGGCACCTATACCTTTATAGGTATGACACCCATACCTATGACATCACCAAACCAACCACCATTTTTCTATAAAATCCACCCTTTCCCTTACATTTTCACCATTTTTCCTTCCCTCTTCACCTCCAACCACTTTCTTCTACTCTACTTGGCCTTCTTCTTCCTTCTTGGAGCTCCAAGAAACCCCTCCACGTTCCTAGTATCCTTGGGTGGTAGGCTTTGAGGTTGGATGCCTCAAAAGACCTCTCCTTGGTCTTCACTCGTTAGCATAAGGTTTGGGTTGCCACTGTTTCTCATTGTTTGATGTTTATTGCTTGTATGATTCCATGAATTTATTTTTATAACATTTTTATCATGCATATATGAATGTTAGTAGAAGTTTAAGTACACATTCATCTTATTTGGACATGTAAATAAATATATATGATTTTTACAATGCATGTAGGTCATTGATATGCAATATATGTAGGGTATTGTGAATGCAGCGCATTTTTAAAAATTGTGGCACATTGGTTCTAAGCCAAATGGGTACTGTGGCGGGTTATATATGGAAGATGTGAGGGTGTAAGCGATATATGAATGTTTATATGTTTGTAAGATGCTTTTTTGTAGGCAATTATGGTATGATATGTGGCTGCAACAGCCTGCTATATGATTTTGAAAGTTTTTACAACTTTTTTGTGTGGATACCTATTTGCCAGAAATAATATATTACTAGTCTCTACAGGAGCAATAATCAATTTTTTGATTGCTGACATTTTTCTCTAATATATGTAGGTGTTTAGTCTTGTTGACCAGTGTAGGCAGATGGATCAGATGGCTCATGGAGGGGGATTTTGTGTTGTATTTGTGTTAATTACCGAGTTGATATGAAATTGAGATGTAGCATGTTATTGGAATAAGCCCTGAAGTTGTATGAACTTGTATGTTTTGGGATAAGTCAATTGATTGTTGTTGTCCACGTGTGCTTTATATATCATTACATTATCATTGTGGTGCGGACACACTTTGGGGTACTCTAGCTATCTTTTGCAAGGTATAAGCCTCAAAGTGCTAGAACATGATGAGGAGCTTACTAAGTATGTGAAACATATTTGTTGTAGCTGTATAAGTGTGTGATAAAGAAACGCGGTTAGGAGGAGCATACGGTTCATAATGCTTGAAGACCCATGTGAAGTCCGAGTGTTAGGGTTTGATGCCCTAACATCCGATGATGCTGTGTTTAATCATTTTATTTTCTTACACATGTCGGGTATGTGGAATAGGTAACCATGACCCTTGTTCAAATTCTCTGCATTTATCTACATGTAAGAAATTAAGAAATGCAACGAATCATTTGAACTAAGCAGTAAGAAAAGGTTCATGTCACAACATGCAACCTCAAAACTGTAGCTGGGGTGTGCCTCTTCTACAGTTGAGAGTGAACATCAGCATTTTTAAAATCACCACTCATGGTTGCAGGGGATGATCCTTAAGTTTAAGAGCCTCTCTATGCTAGTATAAATCAGCATGTATATGTGATGAAATCCTGTAAGGTTACTCATCGTAAGCCTCCTCAAGGGTTGAGATCCGCTTCCACAAAGTTGTATGAGAGTAGTCCAACAAATAATTTTCCAAATTATAATATTGCACTTCGCCCCACCCTTGGACAGATAAAAATGGGGTGTTACACTCCCAAATTAGGCTTACCTTTTTACACATGTCATGAGATGCCCAATAATATTCAGATTAAGCTTAGAAATTCATGCACGTATATATAGTTAATGTCATGAAATTAAATTCTAGTACTAGTGTAGTGTGATAGATATAATAATTGTGCAATGTACTTAATAGTTTTTCAATTTATTTTTTTGTAAAATCGGCCCAAATGCAATGTAAAACCCCAGCTTTGGATTAGGGTTTTACCCGTTTGTTGCCTTACCTGGTTCAGGCCAATTTTGTGCCAATTCCACTTTCAAACCATGAGTATGGCCTAAATGGTCATGTGAGCATGTTATAAAGGTTGGGTATGTCCGACATACATATTATAGCTTCAGTTATACTATAGTAGAGCAAGAGTTACCAACGTATATTCGAAATATAAGAGTTCTTGCTTGTGTTTGCTCAAGGTATTAGGACAAGATCTAGCCTATTGTAGCTTTTAGTAAGGAGTATCTCTTTTGCATGTACTAGAGGGATTTTGTAGTATTGAACTGCCCATGTGAGCCCAGTTTGATTTGAATCTCAAATCATCACAAGTTGAGGGTAGGGGGATGCTTACCTAACTTCATTGCCTCAATTTCCGATTTGCGCTACCCTCTTGCCTATACCTATGTCCATCAAGTGCACCCAACCCAGTGGCTTAACTCAAACTGAGTTCACTCGGTTTCACTTAGTCCAACTCTGCCCAATTGACTAACTTTTTTAAGCTATTTTTCCCTGTTTTCGTCTATTTTTCTACCATTTTCAGTAATTCGAGATCCTCTACATTAATTTAGATGCATATTCACTATTTGACACATTTCGATATCATGAATGCCTTTATTTAATTATTAATTAATTAATTACTTAATTCATTATTTGATTTATCTCTTGTTACTTATTAATTCATTGTATATAATGCACGTTTATATGATTACTTATCATTATTGATGATGTATTTATTTGTTAATATTATTCTTGTTCATTTTTATCTTATTTATTTTAATTAATTAGTTAGTTATTATTTATTTTCTCATTCATGTTCTTATTTATTTATGTTTAGTCGTATATTCATATATTTGATATTTATATTAGTATTGTTCATGATTAATTGTTATTAATTATTTATTCATTTAGTAAGTTAATTATTTATGCCTTTAATTAAATATTTATTTATTTATGAATTTATTAATTTATTTACCTACTTGCTTGTGTAGGTGTTGATATTTACTTGCGTTTAGTTTTATATTTATATAGTATTATTCATATTCATATTATTATTCATTATTAATATATTATTTATTTTTATGCATTTATGATTAATCTATTGCTTCATGAGTTTATATATATAATTATTCATTAACTAATTGTTTTTTAAATTATTATTCATGATTTATTTATCTATATACTTTCATGCATGATTAGCATGTTGTTGATTACTGTTTTTATGTTTATGCGTACAGCTATTATTTTTATTTATTATTCTTTTATTTATTTGACTTTATTTATTTATTTGTTTATTATTTTTCATGTTTCAATTTGTGTGCCAAGTGTTTATTTGTTGATTTATTTGGTGTTGTTGATTGTTTGAATATTGTTATTGATGACATGAGAACCCACCACGACTATGCATCATATAGAGTTGTCAGTCTTTTGTTGAGTAGTGGTTCCAATTTAGTTTCCGGAATCTGAGCTCTTCATAGATCTGTCGTCATGTTTGAAGCTTAGACTTTAGGCCCATTAGGGCTATTCTCAACTTTGTCGCTTTATTCTATTGTGGATTTGATTTTTAGATCATAGGACGTGTTAAGTGGTTATTTTATTGAACCCTATTTAACACAAGCCATCTAGACACATTTTACTTCTGTTATTAATAAACCTTGAAGTAGAGATCCCTCGTGTTGTTTTCGAATTTAGCTCCACCTCATGTTTCCTTTGGGCCTACTTATATGATTCCTTTCTCAGACTTATGTATAGTTATTATTAACTTTTCAGTGAGTTGAGAGTTGGTGAACTTGACTTTGTATATGTTGTGAGCAAATACATATACAGGTCACAACGGGTTTTGGATTAGTGAGGGTTGTTTCATTCTGGAGAGATCCTGACATCTCTATGTCTTAAGCTTTCTCACACCGATGAGGCGTGGAGTAAACGGGTACTTTTTTGTATAACTCATGTCTAGGCCTGTAGTATCAAAGGGTACTAAAGGCTACCTTATAATATTTGGCCTTTGTGCTCTGAGCCAAGTTTTATATAGGGGTTTGGAGAGGGCTTAGGATATGTGTTTTTCCCTAAAAATGAGACTAATTATTGCTGAGAGAAACATTTTTCGAGAGTGGCACAACACCAATAAATTTCGGGATGCTATCTACCATGCAGCTTGATGGCTCTTCAGTTGATATTCTTTGAGTGTTCTTATGGAATTATAAATTGGTTTTACTTTCTCGTGGAAGTCAATTTCCACTTGCCAATTTTTTAAGCTATTTACTGGGTTGGTGATACTTGTTACTTATAGTTTTCCTATTATATATGTAAGTCTTGTATTCTTATGTGTTGGGTCACCCTTGGTGGAAGGATAAATAGTTACTCCACACACTTTTGCTCAGTGCACCATTTTTTGTGTGTGCTTTTGTCCGTGTTTGATGTGTGATTTCATGTATAATAGTTGATGTATTGTGATATACTCTAACTAACTTATGTATCAGTAGATAGTAGATCGGACATAGTATCAAGTCTCTTGATGAGACAATTAGACTTCAGTTCTAATTGTTATTTTGAAGTATTTACTTATGTATATTGCCTATTTATATAGTTTGGTTCACATGTCTTGTCATTACATGTAGCTTTTTATTAAGTTGTTGCACGCATCCATTCATCTTTTCCTATTGAGTGTTGGCTGCGCATTTAGTAGTGTATTCCTCTTTCAAAATGCCAAAAGGGTTTCTTCAGTCTATTTCTTATTCGAGTTTTTCTGATTAATTGATTTAGAAATGACTTGACTTGATCGTAATCATTCTGATCTGGTTCTTAGGTGAACTGGATTCGGTGTGTTACATGCAACATAATAGATCTAACTCAAACATAATAGACTTAAGTCATCCATTCAACCATAGTTCAAAAATTAAGTTGAATATCTATAAACTATCTCCCATTAATAAATCGGATCATAATCTAATAGTTGATATGTATTGTATGTGGACTAATTTTTAGGAGTTTTATAATGTACTCATCTTAAGAAATTTTGTTGCCAAAATTCTTATACTCGACCCATGGCTAAGAGTGTAGCTCACAGCTAATCTAGCCCATCATTCAATATGAAACTAGGTTGCCTTTAATACCAGTGAACTTTAATGACTTGTCATAATTATTTTTATTTATTAATTAAATTAAATTAGAATACAATAACCACACGTATAATTAGGAAGACTTAAATTATATAACTTAATTGATTATTTTTTACTGGGAACTTTACAATTTATTGGAATGTGCTAAGTTGCCAGCGTCAACGACCACATGCGCATGGAAGCAATTTTTTCCTTTTATAGCATGACCAGGTCATATTAATGTATTCACAGGTACAAGAAAAAGATGTGTGGAAGATATAATTTGCCCAACACGTCTCTTTTGCCTCACAATTCATTTAAGTCAATTACGGCACTTGTGATCAGAATGGACAAGATCTTTCTTCCTTTCAGTAACATGTTTTCCTTTCTTTCTCTGGAATGAATCTAATCTCGAGGAGAATAATGGCATTTACAATTTAAAGGGAAATTTCACTTATCATAAGCAAACTTTAAATCATATAATTTCTTTTAGATCAAACTTGATTTTTACAACAGGGCTCTTCAACGAATTCATATCATAGACACCTTATCCATTGAAAAAGAAGCAAGAGATAGTCTTTCAAAGAAATTGTTTACGAGATGGTCTTAGTGGGGCCCATAACTCGCTTATTTATATGCTTAAACATTATTTACATGAAATATAAATTTAATGTGGAAATCTCCACCACAAAATTATATAGTTATAAATTAATTGCAACCATGAGTGATACCGATACTTCTCAAACTAGTGAGAAACCACTCCTCACACATGAGTAAATCCACTCCCATATATATACATCGAATTTTTACTGCCAACGATGCAAACACTGGATTAATAAACAAACAAATAGAAGCTATGAGAGATCTTGAGCAAATTCAACTATTTGACTGGAAGTTTGTTAAGAAATTCTTAATAGACTTTCTGACTCTCTCATCAATCAGTGGCAATTACTGCTCTCCTGATTTAGGAGAAAGACTATTTGCCAAACTTCCAGGTGATCTCGGAAAAGAGATACACAGCAAATGGAAGGAACACCAGGTTCCACCCATTTATGACAATATAGGAATTAGAATTCAACACATAATAAGAGTGTTGAAAGACAAGTGCACATATATAGCTACACAGAAAATGTTGAAAAACTCTTCAACAGGTTTCTGTAGTGTTATATACACTCCACAACAATATGGTAGCGACAGTAATGTCAGAAAACCATATAGGCTAAAGGCTAAACCAAAAAGGAAGCCCACAAAAACATATTATGTTAAGAAGTCCAAGGCTAGAAAGCCCACTCTTAACAAAGACAAACATGTCAGAAAATATAAGCCCACAAAGGCTTATACAAAGACACTCACATGTTACGCCTGCAATGAGCCCGGACATTTATCATCGCATTGTCCGAAGAGGCAAAACATGTATGACAAAAGGGCCATGGTTGTAAATAACACAAACATGGACTTAATAGAAATCAGTTCAGACGTTTCCGACACTTCTTCTATTTATTCACTAGAAGAAATAATCGGAATCAATGAAACAGAAAACAATGAAGTAGATTACAGTCTCATAAACAACCTCAACAGTTATAACAACGATTATAACTATGTTGAAAAATATGGATTATCAGAAAATCCAGCACAAAACATTATGGGCTCCTTAGATGAAATTGAATATCTAATGGAAACCAACATGATGTTTACTTTGGCTAAGGCTGAAGTAAAAACAAATTGCAAAAATCACTGCTGGTTACACGGAACCGGTAACAAGACAAAGCCTTGCTCTTGGTGTGGGTATTTACCCGATTTAAACAGAAGAGCAAAGTGTAGCCAATGCCAACACGAGATATGCATAGTCTGCATAAAATCTCACTTTGGGATTTCCATTGAAGTAAAAGATACTCCAATAGGAAATTCACAACAACAAAACCTACAAATTTCTAGAATTAGAAATCTAGAAACAAGATTAAACTCACTAGAAGTTAGAATCGAACTTCTGGAAAAACAACAAACAGATCCTTTCTCTTCCGACTTATTTGATGACCAAATAAGCGAAAAACCAGAATCTTCGACTCAAGTAAAGATGGGTCTGGTTCAAGGAAAATCACCTTGCAACCACAATACACTTGAAACCCAAGTTTGGGTTAAAGTAACATTGGGCGGGGTTAGCACCAGCCTAAATGCTTTTATTGATACTGGGTCAACCAGTTCATATATAAGCACACATCTTTACAACGAACTTTTCTCTCATGTAGAGAAACACAAACCAACATCTCCTGTGCTAGCAACACAGTTTGATGGAACAAAAGCTCCAAATAAATTTTATATTAAAAACACAAAAATCCAGCTTTTGAACAACTGTAACCAGTATGGCACCCCTCTCACCCTCAAGAGGATGTGGTTACATGACTTGTCTACACAACACATAGACATGATATTGGGCCAAAACTATTTGGTGCATGATGAAAGATCTTGTTTCATCACTCAAGATTATTTCATCCTTGCTCACAACACCACAGTAAGCCCAGTAATATCTGAAGATATTACAAACCCAAAAATACTATCAGAGTTACGAGCACAGCGTGTTGACTCCATAACAAACAAACGCACACCCTCGAAGAAAATTCGAATACACGTAGGACAAGACGATCAACCCCTGTTCCCTGATGAAACCGATGGAATCTCAGGAAAAACAGAAAACCCCTACACTCACATACAACCCAAAACGGACTGTAAGTGTCACATGAATATATTTGATAAAAGCCCAAGCCCAGAAGAATGCCTTATGCATCTCCTAGGCGAAAGTACAAGCCCATTTGAAGAAATTAGTGTGGACTTTATAAGCCCAGCTAACCTTTTCAGGTGTATGTACAACTCACAAAACATAGACGATTTCCTAAAACGTCTACAACACATATCTATAATAGGAGAAAATCCTACCCAATATTGGGATAGAAACAACACCTATTGTAAGCTGGAAATCATAAATCCAGACTTAACAATCAAAGCCCATGATATGAAATATACAAATTGGGAACAGCAAGAATGTGATATGCACATTAAACAGCTTCTAGATTTGGGCCTAATTAGAAAATCCATAAGCCCACAAAGAAGCCCAGCCTTCATAGTAAACAAAGGCTCGGAACAAAAACGAGGACAGTCCAGAATGGTCTTTAATTATAAAAGACTAAATGACAATACAAGGGAAGATGGATACAAAATTCCCGACAAAGAACAACTCATAAATAGGATACAATCATCCAGGTACTATTCAAAATTCGACCTAAAGTCAGGAATTTGGCAAATCAAAATGCATCCTGATTCAATACAGTGGACGGCATTCTCTTGCCCTAACGGACATTACGAATGGCTAGTTATGCCTTTCGGACTTAAAACAGCTCCTCAGGTTTTCCAGAGAAAAATGGATACTGTCTTTAAACATTATACAGAATTTACATGTGTATACATTGACGACATCCTAGTCTTCTCTAAAACACAAGAACAGCACTACGCACACTTATACACTGTGCTAGCCTTGTTCGAACAACATGGATTAATTATTTCCAAAAAGAAAATGGAAATAAACAAAACCCATATCTCCTTCCTTGGAACGGAACTAGGACAAGGAACAATACAGCTACAACCACATATTGCGTCAAAAATTCTAGAATTCCCTGATAAAATGGAAGACGCAAAACAATTAAGGAGTTTCCTTGGTATATTAAATTATGCTAGAAACTTTATAAGGGACCTAGGTAAATACACTGGACCTTTATACAACAAGACTAATCAAACAGGGTTAAACTTCTTTAACTCTGAAGACATCAAACTAGTTAAAAAGATTAAAACTTTAGTCAAAACATTACCACAACTACACATACCCCTTGACACAGACTATTTGATAATAGAGTGTGATGGATGTGATCAAGGTTGGGGTGCTATTCTACTAAAGAAATCACACAAATACTCTCCCAAAACAGAAGAATCCATTTGTCGATACGGCAGTGGAAAATACAAAGAACAAACTGGATACATGACCAGTCTAGATTTTGAAATCTTGGCGGTAATGTACGCCTTAGAAACATTTGAACTCTTTATCACAGGAAAGAAAGAGTTTACCATAAGAAAAGATTGTGAGGCAATAGTCAAATACTCACAACAGATAAAAGGAAAAACAAAAGGACTAAATGCCAAAAGATGGCTTAAGTTCCAAAATTACCTCCTTACCAGAGGAACCAACATACAATGGGAACATATAAAAGGAAGTGACAATAAAACAGCGGATATACTATCTAGGCTACTATGCCAACAAGAAGTTTGAAATCTTCTAAAAATTCAGGGTTCACGATTCCTTAAAATCGTATACAAAGTTTGAAATCTTTAAAATTCAGGGTTCACGATTCCTTAAAATCGTATACAAAGTTTGAAATCTTTAAAATTCAGGGTTCACGATTCCTTAAAATCGTAAACAAAGTTTGAAACCTTCAAAATTCAGGGTTCTCGATTCCTTAAAATCGATCTAACATTTTATTGTTTCATTGTCAGACAAAAATGCCCCCCAAGGCTTCTTGGGATTACAAAAACAAGGGCGACATGGAGCTTAGTCTCCGACCACACATGACAAAAGGGAAAGGTGTTTCTCGGAACATTCTTTCCTTTGGACAAACACAATTGGTATCTTACGAGAATACCCACAAACAATATATCAGCAAGGATTGTTTACGCCTTGATGATTCACAAAGATGTATTATTGACAACATATGGAACATCAGCAGTACAAACACTACAGAAAAGATTATGGTCATTAGCGCCTTAATCTTCTACTTCGGAAAAATACAAGAAAAGCCAAAGGGTAAGAACTTTTGTTGCTATGCCCTTTTCACTGGACCGAAATATGGTCTCTACAAGACATATCCAGAGCTCCAACAAGCCATCGGATCCACCAAAGCCTCCTTTAGAGGATATTACAATGTTGAACAGGCCGCCGAAGATGTTGCAGCTACATGTGGACCTTCTTACTATAGAAGCCCATTACTGGTTAGCAGCCCAGTAACAGAAGAAACATCTTATGCACAAGTCATCACAACAAATCCCCTCAACCAACAAGACAAGATTCGCTCCCAAGTTGAATGTGTGTTTGAATTTCTGAAAAGAGCACAACAGGGAAAATACTCCCCACAACTCGACTCTTGCCTTAGAGTTAAATACGATACAGAATATGACATCAGAAGACAATGCAAGGCACCCTTCACAACGTGCAATCAGACCTATGCATGTAGGTGCCAGGTTATCTACAGTCTAAGGAAAGCATACATCTCTGCAGAAGAATTTCCAATACAGAACTACAGAGATGTTCAAATCACAATAGAGGCAATTCTTCAAACAGGTTTACTAGCTGAGGTTCTATTCCAGAATGAAGATGGAATTAAGAAGCTCCCACATTATATACAAGACATTTGTGAAACAGCACTCTTCAGAAAAGGAAGAAGACTTCGTCTAAAAATCGAAGCGTCTCCTCCTTTGTTTAGAAACAATACACTTGTTGAAGAATCCAACTGTTTCATGGCACTTGGAGTTAGTTACAGTGATGGACTCCCCGAACTGGACCAGATTGATCTTGAGCCAGATTGGGAAGTCTTACCCACAAACACATGGGCTCCATTGCACAAGCAGCTCGAGTTAGCCAGAGCCCATACTCAAAGCTACAATTACTGTTGGACATCTAAGGTATTCGAAAATTTCACCTTAATGTTAACAGGCCCAACATACAGGTTCTTTTGGGCTAAGGACTTCGGCCCATACATTCAGCCATTCACCGAGACGAAGAATCTCAAACTCATTGAGATGTTTTCCTCTCTCCCGATCCATGATGACGCATCAAGTGACAGCACACCAGCACAAACAGACAAGGACAGCAAAGACAGCACTCAGGCTCCGACAATTAATTTGGCACAAACAGAGTAAGAAGACGTGGTAGGCCCATTTCTCCACCGACTCTACAATAATGTAAAGTCTTTATTGACTTAGTTGTACATATTGTGTCGTTTTGTTGAGTCATAATGTAAGTGGGATAAGTATCCAAGGGTGATGCCTTAGTTGAGTGGTTCTTAAGCGACCCACGTGGTCCACCTCTCTAACTGGTCACCTCGGGAGACTTCTCCTTTTTCTTTTTCTTTTACGTGTCAAGTTTGTATGGTTTGCTTAGCTTTGAAGCTACTTTTCTTTTTGTAAAGAATATGGGTAAGCGGGCAGTGTTAAGACCCGACTCCCTCTTTTGCGTCTATATAAGGGTTGTCCCCCTTCACTTGTAAGATATAGAAGAAATCAATGAAAGTTATGGTTTGCTCTTACTTCTCTGGCTAAAAACTTCCGTCATTCTCCGACGCTGAGGCTTGCCCTCTTACTACACCGGATGGCTGAGTAGAACTCAGTTCATTCCTCACTCCAACTACAGGTACAACAACTTCATCCAGGAGCACTTGGTACCCTGAAGGTCTGGTCGTACCCTGAAAGTTGCTTGAGCTGGGAGAACTATCCAAGAGAAGCTGTGTTCCGATGCGGTGGAGGTCTGCCCGTGGTCCGTGTTGCCGTTTTGCCGTGTGAAGGCGCAGGCGTTTGGACGTTGTTGGGCGCGACTGTTGAGGCCGTGAAGGGAACTGTAACATGCTGTGAGGACTCTCCGTGCAACAAGTAAGGATCGACATTCTAGTAAGGATCTCTTGCATCTCCTGATGATTTTGTTTATCTTAGTTAGGATTGAGGAAGGAACTATTCTGCCCTTGCCTTCCCGTAGTAATGGTAATGCCAAGGTCGAGGAGAATGATGGCTCTTTGTCCGAGAGTTAACCACTCTTTTCCTCCGCACTGTAGTAACATATAAAACTTTGGTTCATTAAATTTACTTGCAGAGAACGAACACAAACAGTAAACATTTTGCATCATTACTACAAAACAATTATAACAACTATAAAACACTAGCAACTGTTTTTATACACACTCAGGGAAGATTGGTGGCATCTTGACCTGATGACCACTCCTGATTTGGAGTATAATACGGTTAAACAACAAAGAATTTTATCCTTACAGGGATTTAATTCTTGACAAACATTAATTTTGGCACTGTTCACTGGACAAATTCTGGCAGACTTGGTTTCCGCCTGAGTCATGCACAGATAGTTCATAACACCCTAAATTAATTGTCAACACAAAAATGGTATATAGGTTTTTGAGAAGAGGAAGTTCCTCAAGTAATACAGCTTCTCAAGAACTTGAAGACATTATAGACGTTGAAAATAACCTTGAATTATTTTCAAACAGACAACTGAACAATTTAAATCCTACAATTCTCTACAGAACAAATAGAGTTTTTAGCAGCAACTCTATTTACAGGCATCAAAGAACAGAAGCTCTTCATTTACCTTCCGGTAGAGAAGAGAGACTTACCTTGATAAGTCCGACTTCTGTAAACCAGTTGTTACAACGACAACATAATTACATTCATCTTGGTATGATTGTAATAGGCATTAGAGGCCTAACAAGAAAACAAAATGGAGGAAAGGTTTTCCTAATCCTCTATGACGATAGATTTCCAAACCCAAAGCAGGCTATTATTGGTTTAATAGAATGCGACATGAACAACAACATGGGAATTGTTTACATTAGCCCCAATTTCTCCATGTTGATAAAAGATTTCAGCAAGTATATTAAAATACTTGTTAAAACACAAGGATATGATAATTTCTCGGGAAACAATATTCAACTTGATATTGTCTTCATGGGAAGAACATCCAACAACATGAATCACAAATACAAAGTAAATATAAACAATATAGTCGATTCATTATCCTCTCATGGAGTGAGCTTTCTACAGCCACAATCCATGAGCCCAGCCTTTGAAAACACTGAATGGACTTTCAGTCTCAGACCTCCCTCTGAGATCAATGTCCCTACACAACATCACATGTTCATTGAACCAGATAACACTATTCACGTAAGGTTCTCTGAATACACAAGGGAAAATGTTTCAGACGATGAAACAGAATCCATAAAATCTGAACTTGACGCTCCTAGACATAGTGAACACTATTCTAGAGATAAGAATGAGCGCAGTTTTAGATAACCAAAACATGGATTATGTCTACATGGACCATGACATAGCCCAATACTTCACAGATAATGAGCTCCAAGCCCATTATGAACAGGACATTGAACATGGAAAAGAACCCAAAGGCTACACACTTCAAAGGAACATTTTAGGAAATGTTATAGCCTATAAAAACAAAGAAACTATCTCGGTTACAGAAATATCTGAAATAACCAACAACCAAATTCTCTTGCCCTAACGGACATTACGAATGGCTAGTTATGCCTTTCGGACTTAAAACAGCTCCTCAGGTTTTCCAGAGAAAAATGGATACTGTCTTTAAACATTATACAGAATTTACATGTGTATACATTGACGACATCCTAGTCTTCTCCAAAACACAAGAACAGCACTACGCACACTTATACACTGTGCTAGCCTTGTTCGAACAACATGGATTAATTATTTCCAAAAAGAAAATGGAAATAAACAAAACCCACATCTCCTTCCTTGGAACCGAACTAGGACAAGGAACAATACAGCTACAACCACATATTGCGTCAAAAATTTTAGAATTTCCTGATAAAATGGAAGACGCAAAACAATTAAGGAGTTTTCTTGGTATATTAAATTATGCTAGAAACTTTATAAAGGATCTAGGTAAATACACTGGACCTTTATACAACAAGACTAATCAAACAGGGTTAAACTTCTTTAACTCTGAAGACATTAAACTAGTTAAAAAGATTAAAACTTTAGTCAAAACATTACCACAACTACACATACCCCTTGACACAGACTATTTGATAATAGAATGTGACGGATGTGATCAAGGTTGGGGTGCTATTCTACTAAAGAAAGCACATAAATACTACTCCCAAAGACAGAAGAATCCATTTGTCGATACGGCAGTGGAAAATACAAAGAACAAACAGGCTATATGACCAGTCTAGATTTTGAAATCTTGGCGGTAATGTACGCCTTAGAAACATTTGAACTCTTTATCACAGGAAAGAAAGAGTTTACCATAAGAACAGATTGTGAGGCAATAGTCAAATACTCACAACAGATAAAAGGAAAAACAAAAGGACTAAATGCCAAAAGATGGCTTAAGTTCCAAAATTACCTCCTTACCAGAGGAACCAACATACAATGGGAACACATAAAAGGAAGTGACAATAAAACAGCGGATATACTATCCAGGCTACTATGCCAACAAGAAGTTTGAAATCTTCTAAAAATTCAGGGTTCACGATCCTTAAAATCGTAACAAGGTTTAAATCTTTAAGATTCAGGGTTCATGATCCTAAAATCGTATACAAGTTTGAAATCTTTAAAAATTCAGGGTTCTACGATTCCTTAAAATCGTAAACAAAGTTTGAAATCTTCAAAATTCAGGGTTCTCGATTCCTTAAAATCGATCTAACATTTTTATTGTTTCATTGTCAGACAAAAATGCCCCCCAAGGCTTCTTGGGATTACAAAAACAAGGGCGACATGGAGCTTAGTCTCCGACCACACATGACAAAAGGGAAAGGTGTTTCTCGGAACATTCTTTCCTTTGGACAAACACAATTGGTATCTTACGAGAATACCCACAAACAATATATCAGCAAGGATTGTTTACGCCTTGATGATTCACAAAGATGTATTATTGACAACATTTGGAACATCAGCAGTACAAACACTACAGAAAAGATTATGGTCATTAGCGCCTTAATCTTCTACTTTGGAAAAATACAAGAAAAGCCTAAGGGTAAGAACTTCTGTTGCTATGCCCTTTTCACTGGACCTAAATATGGTCTCTACAAGACATATCCAGAACTCCAACAAGCCATTGGATCCACTAAAGCCTCCTTTAGAGGATACTACAATATTGAACAGGCCGCCGAAGATGTTGCAGCCACATGTGGACCTTCTTACTATAGAAGCCCATTACTGGTTAGCAGCCCAGTAACAGAAGAAACATCTTATGCACAAGTCATCACAACAAATCCCCTCAACCAACAAGACAGGATTCGCTCTCAAGTGGAATGTGTGTTTGAATTTCTGAAAAGAGCACAACAGGGAAAGTACTCTCCACAACTCGACTCATGCCTTAGAGTCAAATACGATACAGAATACGACATCAGAAGACAATGCAAGGCACCCTTCACAACATGCAACCAGACTTATGCATGTAGGTGTCAGGTTATCTACAGCCTAAGGAAAGCATACATTTCAGCAGAAGAATTTCCAATACAGAACTACAGAGACGTACAAATCACAATTGAAGCAATTCTACAAACAGGATTACTAGCTGAGGTTCTATTCCAAAATGAAGATGGAATCAAGAAGCTCCCACATTATATACAAGACATTTGTGAAACAGCACTCTTCAGAAAAGGAAGAAGACTTCGCCTAAAAATTGAAGCATCTCCTCCCTTATTCAGAAACAACACACTTGTTGAAGAATCCAACTGTTTCATGGCACTTGGAGTAAGTTACAATGATGGACTCCCGAACTGGACCAGATTGATCTTGAGCCAGATTGGGAAGTCTTGCCAACAAACACATGGGCTCCATTGCACAAACAGCTCGAGTTAGCCAGAGCCCATACTCAAAGCTACAATTACTGTTGGACATCTAAGGTATTTGAAAATTTCACCTTGATGTTAACAGGCCCAACATACAGGTTCTTTTGGGCTAAGGACTTCGGCCCATACATTCAGCCATTCACCGAGACGAAGAATCTCAAACTCATTGAGATGTTTTCTTCTCTCCCGATCCATGATGACGCATCAAGTGACAGCACACCAGCACAAACAGACAAAGACAGCAAAGACAGCACTCAGGCTCCGACAATTAATTTGGCACAAACAGAGTAAAGAAGACGTGGTAGGCCCATCTCTCCACCGACTCTACAATAATGTAAAGTCTTTTTGACTAAGTTGTACATATATGTGTCGTTTTGTTGAGTCATAATGTAAGTGGAATAAGTATCCAAGGGTGATGCCTTAGTTGAGTGGTTCTTAAGCGACCCACGTGGTCCACCTCTCTAACTGGTCACCTCGGGAGACTTCTCCTTTTTCTTTTTCTTTTACGTGTCAAGTTTGTATGGTTTGCTTAGCTTTGAAGCTACTTTTCTTTATGTAAAGAATATGGGTAAGCGGGCAGTGTTAAGACCCGACTTCCTCTTTCGAGTCTATATAAGGGTTGTCCCCCTTCACTTGTAAGATATGAAGAAGAAGATCAATGAAAGTTATGGTTTGCTCTTACTTCTCTGGCTAAAACCCTTCCGTCATTCTCCGACACTGAGGCTTGCCCTCTTACTACACCGGATGGCTGAGTAGAACTCAGTTCATTCCTCATTCCAACTACAGGTACAACAACTTCATCCAGGAGCACTTGGTACCCTGAAGGTCTGGTCGTACCTTGAAAGTTGCTTGAGCTGGGAGAACTATCCAAGAGAAGCTGTGTTCCGATGCGGAAGAGGTCTGCTCGTGGTCCGTGTTGCCGTTTTGCCGTGTGAAGGCGTAGGCGTTTGGACGTTGTGGAGCGACTGTTGAAGCCGTGAAGGGAACTGTAACATGCTGTGAGGACTCCCCGTGCAACAAGTAAAGATCGACATTCTAGTAAGGATCTCTTGCATCTCCTGATGATTTTGTTTATCTTAGTTAGGATTGAGGAAGGAACTATTCTGCCCTTGCCTTCCCGTAGTAATGGTAATGCCAAGGTCGAGGAGAATGATGGCTCTTAGTCCGAGAGTTAACCACTCTTTTCCTCTGCACTAAGTAGTAACATATAAAACTCTGGTTCATTAAATTTACTTACAAAGAACGAACACAAACAGTAAATAATTTGCATCATTACTACAAAACAATTATAAACAACTACAAAACACTAGCAACTGTTTTTATACACACTCAGGGACGATTGGTGGCATCTTGACCTGATGACCACTCCTGATTTGGAGTATAATACGGTTAAACAAACAGAGAATTTTATCCTTACAGGGATTTAATTCTTGACAAACATTAATTTTGGCTCTGTTCACTGGACAGATTCTGGCAGACTTGGTTTCCGCCTGAGTTATGCACAGATAGTTTACAACACCCTAAATTAATTGTCATCACAAAAATGGTATCAGAGCTAAGTTAGTTCTTGGCATGAACTCCACAAAATCTTTATTTTTACAAAGTAAAGATAGAGAAATAGGAAAATTAAAAACAATCAAAATATCTAACGACATAAGATGGATATTTTACAGGTTAAGCCTGGAAAAATATCTCAAACAAATAAACATGAGTAACCCACAGGATAATTTCAATTTAACAAAACAAATTATTTTAGAGAAATCACAGGCAAAAACCTGAAAATTTCTCTATACAATTGGATCGCCTACAAAAATAGGCAACGCCAATTTTACAACAAAGAAAAATGAGTTCATATAATTTAGAATATCTAAATTTAGAACTCACTCCCAGACAAAAGTCCATCAAATATGAGGACTTCACACTTAGCTGTTGGGCATATGATCCAAAGCATAGTCATTCATTGCATGGATCAGACGCACAACAAAACACAATTGTGGACTTGCTATTAAATTTAGCAAGATCTCTTGAATACTATAACAAGAGATACCACAATATAAACACTACAATAGCTAATTCTATCGGAGAAAAGAATAAGCTAATTAAACAATTAACAGAAAATATTGAGTACTTGAAAGTTACTCAAAACAAACTTGACAAGCTTTTCAGAGGGTTAAATCTGACCGATCTACCCCTAAAGCTTGACATAATTAGACTCAGCAATTTAATTGAGTCTAACAAACCAAAAGAAACAGAGACACAGTCTCGACTTCTCTTGGAACAATTAAAAGCTCAAGTTGAGCTTAACAAGAAACATTTTGATTCAGAAATAACTCGTATCCAGGAGTTAATTTTAGAATCAAAGAATTGGTAGAAATGACTGACGAGATCAGATTCCAAAACAAATTCTACCAAGACGCTGTAGACTATACTCTAGAGTATGGCTACAGAAAAACACAACAATGGCTACATCATCCCTCCGGATGCAGCAGCCAGACAAACAGTTTTAGCTGTCAACAAAACAATGTGATTATCGCAATGTTAACAGATTTACATTACAAGGTTCAGGCTTTAAGCATACAGATTGAAAGACTTCAATCAAATGCTAAAATAAGCGAAACCTTGGATAACATTACAAAGAACCTTGAGAACCTTTCATTAGGAAAGAAACTCGAGGAACCTCCTAAAGTAAAGAAAATTCTTTACTTTGGAAACAAAATTCCGGGTTTTGAAGGAAAAGGGACTACGATTGAATAAAATGAATAACTTGTCCCGAACCCTACAAACAGCCTTAGGTCCATCAAGGACTCTAAGAACTGAACAATCTTCTAGCAATTGGCTAGATAGAAGAAACTATCTCGGTTACAGAAATATCTGAAATAACCAACAACCAACAAATCTTGATGAATCCTGAAGCATCAGCTGCTTCCTCATCAATCCCCAGAGTTCACATGCCACCTGAATCATTCAACTTCAATGAAGGTTATCCCCAAGGATACCTATACCTCTATATACGAATGATAACAGACTGGTAAAAACACGAGGAAAAGACAACCAAATGAACCTTATTACTTCCCCAGTGAAAAGGTCATTTTAAATATTACAGAGGCTGACATTCAGACCTTTGACAACTACATATATATATATATATATATATATATATATATATATATATATATATATATATATATATATATATAAGAGTAAACTACTCATCAACGAGTGAAACCACTCCTTAATATATGAGTTAAGCTATTTCCAGGTAAATGGGTAAAATTGTACCCAATAAATGAGTGAATCCACTCCCTTTGATGCCTCTACAAGGAAGAACACACGTCACATGTCCCCCCTAAGGGAGATCACATTAATGAGAATGATTTTCACGTATGCTTGATGTGCACGCATCGAGTGTGAGCCATCAATGATTGTGCACATCGACAGCCAACCCTCGATGCATGCGCATCCAATGTACGCAATACTAGTTTCTCCAGTGGAATCTCCCCGAAGAAGAATACGCGTAACACATAAATCCAATCCAATCACATATTTATGTACAAGTCAAATAAAACTTCATAATCGAGATATGACCAACATCTAGAAAATAAAGAGCCTACTCAAAATTCTCCTCCTTGAAAATTAAGACAATTACCAATAAGTTTCTTTTTCGTCTTACACAATCTAATTCCATGTATGTATGATTTCTCATATGGTTGTACACTTTCTCATTTGAGAAAATAACTCCAACAAATCTACTTTTTTTACTATAAGAATTATTTAAATTTATGAGAAACACCGTGGAAAATCTTCTGCTCCACATTGCTATCAAACACCTATCGAACACTCGTTGAACTTAATACACTATTGTCGACCACTACTACATGAGGGAAATCCCTCTACACATCTCTCATCACGACTCATGTAAAATAGTCTATCATTTTGCTTGTCATTTGTGCTTAATTCCCTATAAGAGAGGTACTAGGTTTGATTCATAATTTTAAATATTGTACCACAATTATCATATTAGATTTGTAGCCAGTACATGATATATTAATTTAATAGGTTGAATCAGGTTTAGCCACATTTTAAATTTATAAATAAAATATTTTATTAGACATTAAAAAATATTTTGTAATTAATGTTTAATTAAATACATGCTTAAATACCGTGATTCTTACCTTGATCATTTTGTAATAAGAAAATCTCCTATTTTAACTACACCGTTTTGAATATTGGTGCAAGCATGTGCTCAATGGCCAATGCCTAGCTTCAATTTCAACTCATAAATTTTGCGTTGCCCTTTTACTTGGCATATATTTGACATATAATTTTTAGGGAAGTTGACAAATAAAAGTTTTGAAAGTTTTTCATTCTTTATGCTAATTAAATAGATTCTTTATGAACAGACACATGCAATTAATAATTAGTGATTCAATGCAGACCCAATTAGTTAGTTTTAATAAGATGCAAGTTAGAACCCAAGCATTAGAAGGTCTTAGTTCTCTCTTCTTGTTAGATGCGAACAACTTGTGATTAGTATATTTATACAAGTAAACTACCAATCATAATGCATACAATATATGCTCAAGATGTTGTTGATGATCTTTGATAGTTTGACTTATTATATAATTCTAGGGAAAAGTATCTGTTTGACAAATTTTGATTTATTAACTAAAATATAGGAATAAAATGTTGACAATAGGGGAGCCGGTGATCTACTCCTATTATATTTTACTTTTTCCCGCAAGATGAACTACTCCTTTTGATGGCAACATGAACTGGCTAATTAATGAAGGATTTGTCTTGTTGCGTACAGTTGTAATAGTAAAAGAATGTTATTTTAGTATTTTTTTATAAAAAAGGTTTGTTGTTTTCAATTAACTGATTATATTTTTTCCATTGCAAAATAATTTGATCATTGAGAAAGGCGACCTATACCAAATTACTTGAGTAATGATTACCACAGTTTGAAAGAAAGCTAATTTAAAAAATAAATAATTTATTATGATAACTTTGATTGCTTGATTGAGGGAATCAATTGTGAAATAAACCACCATGGAGTGATTCTTAGAGTTTGACTCTATAAATTATGGAATAGAGACGACTCAAAAAAATTTTGAAGTCAAATTTTTTTTTAAAACTAAGATAATTAGTTGAAAAGTGAATACCCAGTAAATATATTTAAGATATGCCTACTAGGTTCCTATAAAACTAGTGAAAGAGCCACACAAGCATAATACCTATAAATATAAGGATATACCCTTGTAATTATATTTTGACTTTCTCCTAATATATTTTCTAATAATTGCAATTTGGAAGACTTTGAGATAAAATAGTTTCACATCCGATACATGATTACAAAATGATCTTTCTAAATTAATACTTAATTACTTAATGCTATGTTTGGAGAGTGAGAACATAAGAGAGAGTGATGTGAGAAAGAAAAAGAAAATAAAATAAAAAAATAATTTTCTTTTCATTTTCAATCACATGTGTGGATACAAAACAAGAAAAATTTATATAATATCATTATCATTTTCTCTCATTTCTAGCTTATATTTTTTTGTGAGAAAATGGTTTGCAAAGAGGTTTTTTATCATGATAGAAAATAAGTTTCCTATCTAAAATTTTCTTTAAAACTAAACAAACAAAAATGTGAGAAAAGTACACATTTTTCTCACATTTTTCTTTGTCACAATCTAAACATACCGTAATGGAAAGATTAGTTTTAAGATACCCCAAATAGTTAGCTTTATATCAAATACTTACACATTTATAAGAGGATGTTAGTAAGAATGTATTTATTTATAATTATTTTTAACTTTAGCTAAATATTTTTGAAAAAATATTAGGCCATTAGTTTACACTCAGGATATGTCATTATAAATGATACTATAAGAGCTAATCAAAGACCAGGTAAATGATGAAGTAAATAAGACACATACTACGCTCATGAGCCACACAAAATTTCTTTAAAGCGGGTCGGATATAAGATCGACTAAATAGTTATTCCCATCTCCAATATATAGGGATAAAATTAAGTATATATATATATGAATGGAATGTATCTATGATATTATATTTAAATTAATGACTTTAAAAAAAAAACTTGGCTCATCAATTTGAACTCTGAACGGGTATTATATATTAATACTAAGTCAAGGGAAACTTTACAAATTGTTAATTTGGTTAACAATTTTTAAAAAATCAATTATTTAAGCCCATAAATTTATAGTTAAGCCCTGCGTCACGAATGGTCTTAAAGTCAACCAAGAACTATGAAATTATTAGATGCAGGTTAAAATGAACTAGCCGAGAAAACAAATACGGAGGTCTGAAATTTACTTAATATGGGGACATTGTAATTAGACCCCGAGATTCGTGCATATTTTGTTAGAGTGGACATATTGATCTCTTATGTACGGTGAATCGCTTTTTTAAAAAGAATTAATCTATTAATTTACACTTAGAATTAGATCATTACACTTATTATATCCGTCCTTCACCACTAAAATCAAATTTAATATCACAACGTACCTTCCATTTTTTTTGTATTTTTTTAAAAACTTGGATTGACGATGCGGTTAAAGTATGCAGTTATGTTAGCAATGCTCATACATTGGGCAAAAAAAATAAAAAACATATAAAGGTGTAGGCAACATGATATGTTAAATTTAATTATTTATTAGGAGGATAAAATAGTATTTACAATATTAAAGACACAGGTGATCAGAGTTTTGTTAACTTAATCATAGTAAAAAGTCAATATGCTCTTTTTAATTAATAAACGATATTTTTCCATGCAAAGAAATATAATGAATGATCATTTTTTTTATTAAATATTGTTTAAAATATAAAATATAATAAGGCTGTGCGGCTTCCTCGTGTGAATGCACCAACGTTGACGTGCCCATCCCACAGTTGCATGGCCAAACGTTAATGCTCAATTAATAATCATAAATAATATATTGTTCATCAATATTAAATTAATATTGGTCATATTCGATTTCTTGTTTACAACAAAAATAATAAATTAATGTTTTTAAATATACCATATATATGAGAAAGCTAACATTGACATCCAATGTTAAAGACCTAAAAAATAGGCTTTATTAAAGTTTACACAAAATTATTTTTTAAACCTTCCATTTATGCACTCTTCAAACAAAATACAGGCCCCATTAAGCAGAACCTACCCAAAAGACTCAAATTTAAATTATATAGCTCATATGTATAAGCTATTTGACCTATAACAAACCTTAATTTTTGTTTTGTTAATTATAATACTGATGTATAAATGATTGGAATTTTCGTTTTTTGTTGTTGTCATAATATGTAAAATTGGTTGTGACGGAGACCTATATAACCTGAGACCCAGGAAACCTGTAGATAGACCTCATTTCCCACGCTGCAAAATTTCCATCTCATTAATTTAGGGCGAATTAGAAATTAGTTGGGCTTGTTTATACGCAGGAGTTAGAATTATTTCAAAATTATACTGTTTAATTAATTCATTTGACGTATAGTTGCTTGAACGCCATGAGGTGATCTGTTTATTAGTATGGTATGGTTAGTGCATAATAATTAATGATCTAGCCAAAGTGAGGATGTAATTTGTAATAACATATTAATTATTGCTACTAATTGATATATCCCTAGGAATTGGATTTGGTATAGCAAATATTATAACACACCTGCTGTAGTAGCCTTTTAATTGGTCTAAATCATCACAATTAGTGGACTTTAATGGCTTGTTACAGTTATATCCTTCAAACCTACTAATTGTGGTAATTTGACCCAATAAGAAGGCTGCTACAACGAGCTTGCTACTATAGCAAATCCGCTTCTATATCCCTGATTTACGCTGGTACCACATGCCCTCAGTTTCTACAGTTGATGCAAATTAATTTTTTCTACAATATTATTATAAATCAAATACATTATCTCTTCTTTAAGTTGACAATTTGTACATATAGGACTAATTTGGAGCAGGGTTCATCTTGTGAGTTGAGTCAGAAAATTTTGAAGCTCAAATTCAGCCTATTTGACTTACTGTTTAAGACTTTGAGTTTGAGGTAAGCCAGTTAATAATCGAGTTTGAGTGGAGTTGGAATCAACTTGATTTGTATATACTAATATTCTTGTTTTTTATAATTTATATTTTATAATAAAGTTCAATTTTAGAATTGAGATATCTCAAATTAACATAATTATAAGCAAAAACTAATATACTCATGCATATTCTTATTTAAATTGTTATCATATCATTGGAATCAACTTGATTTGTATATACTAATATTCTTGTTTTGTATAATTTATATTTTATAATAAAGTTCAATTTTAGAATTGAGATATCTCAAATTAACATAATTATACGCAAAAACTAATATACTCATGCATATTCTTATTTAAATTGTTATCATACCACACTCTTTTATAATTTTAATTAAATTCCTAGAAGATAGATAATATTCATATAGTTAAATAATTTAGTTTTTACATAAATTATTGACTTTGAGCTGAGCTTAATCGAACACAAGTTCATGTCTGGCCGTTTGTCTATTTTCGAGTTGAGATTCAAATGATTTTTTTCGAATCTGACACCAAGCTAAATCGAGATTTGAACAACATTAGTTGGGAAGCACTAACAAACGAAGGTAGCATAAGGTTTTCCATCCAGTTTATGCATCAAATATTTCAACTTTGTTGTGAAGTAACGAAGAAGCTAGCAAGAACCAAATTGTGGTCATATATTCCATTAAGTGGTGAAAACTTGTTCCTGCCTTTTTAGACGATGAGGATAAGCTGGTAGATGCAAAGTTTTTCTTGGCAGCTGCCCTTGCAGTAGAATTGTTTTTCTCTAGACATATTCATGGCACCAATTGACACACTCATTGAATTGCATCTTGTTCCTTTGCATATCATAGCAAATGGAGTTGAAACATGAATGAAATTTAAATTCATGCTACTTGTGGAAGTTAACAAATGATACTCGATGGCCAACTTCTCATGGTATAGATCTTTGTCTGGAGAGATTTCATAAGGTATATATATGCTTGTGATTAGGGATGGGATTAGATATGAATTATACATGGCTATATCAGAATTCAAATATATGAAACTTGTATCTAAATTGAATCCAAATATGACATCCATATATATATATATATAATATCCAAATTCACGAAACTCATATCCAATCCATATCTCACCCAATAAATAATATAAATTATAAGTAAATATGGGGAAAATAATAAAAAATATTAATCTAAATAAGTAAAAAATATTTTTAATAAAATACCACCTATTCGGATTAGATATGGATGGTATCAACCCAAACAAATATCTGATTTGATTTTTTTCAAGATAAATTGCATATTTGAATGGTTCAAACCCTGTATCCAATTCAAAACAAATTCGCTCCAAGGCCTCCTGCTTTGCGCACGTGCCTTTGCTCCAGCCACACGTAGCTTCTTCGGATTGGATTTATATGTGATTTTCTATCCCAACCCTTCTTGTGCTTCTTGTTAAAGAGCTTTCACTATACTATAAGAGAAAATTTCTCATGAACAATATATGTTTAAGGCTTTCATACCAATTGTTGGGGTTAAATGAGTGATAGGCAACAGCAAAATCAATAAGACAACTTGATACATTAACGTAAATGATTGACATAAATAGGAACTGATAAAATATACATAGATCACCTTATAACGTTGGAGAGCCTCGTTCTATACTAGTGAATCTCCAATAGGAGCCTCAACTCAATATGAAGACCCAAAGATTTATATACCTTGATGACCTCTTCTGTACTCTATTACATTAGCAATAGGACCATTTAGTGCATTCCTCCTAACTAAATCCGCATTCAATTTTAATTCTTAATATTGAAGATATGAAGTTCGAGAATTCTTTGAACTTTTCACATACGAAAAAGATTTTGACCTCCTCATATTTATATGACAGATTAAAATTAGGCTTACTTTTCAACAATTATTGTTATAACTAGATATGTCCAAATTTGTTATCAGTTGCTTTACATAAAGATCATTTTAGGAGCTCATATAGGGCATGAGCGAGCAAGTTGGGGCTGCTTCTTCTTCCACGTAAAACTTACCAATAGGGTGTTGAAGATATGCGACTTAAATTAGGATTCACATGATTATAATATCAAACTTTTGATGGCTAGATGTTATTCTTGACACTAACCCCCTCCTTCCAGGCTCAAAACGGGCAACGCAAACTTAGATTGCAAGCTCAACCTCTTGGTAAAAGGTTTAAAATAGCATGAATTTTTGTTTCCTTTATTAGCTTTTTGAACATTTTTGTAGTTGGAAGATTATCAACAGCACGAACTTACTAATAAAGTTTGCTCTGTTGTTAACAAGTTCTATCATCTATTTACCTCCTATTACTAAAGTGGAACTAAAAGTTGTACTATGATAAAAATAAATCAGACGAACTAAAATATAATAAAAATAAAAAGATCTAATGATTATAGTTTTTTTCATTCAAATAAAGCTAGCCTTATGATTAATCTATCATTAAATCATTATAGCTTATCTCATTATCGAACAAGGGTTTATATATAAAAATATAAAGAGGGGTGCTGAGGTGAGCGTGGGGCAAAAAATTTTTCTGCCTGAGCTCACATCTGGGCGGTCCGAATACAAAGACGACCCAGATATATTGTTTAAAAAAAACACTAAATTTTGACCTGGGTCATCCGATTAAAAGGACAGCCCAAATCATTTTTTTTATTTTAAAAGGACACAGCCGCCAAGCAGCCTTGTCTGGCCTCCCACTGGCCAAATATGGCCGTGAGGTGGCCGGTCATGGCTGGATTGGGTCGCGCAATGAAAGATCCCACCCCGGTCCTCCCCACCACGGCCGGCCCCACCTAGCTGCGGTCGCTCTCGTCCCGCTCCCCTGCTGTGTAGGCCCCGCCTCGTTCATGGTCACCCCGCTATTACGGGTGTTGTACATGGGATGCGCCCGGAGCTAGGGTTTGGTGGTTGTTCTTAGTCATCCCACGTCCAAGACGGATAGTCGGCGCTATCCGATGAGTGGAAACAACTTACCAATGCTAAACCATGTTATAGTTACAGCAAGATCAGTCTGTGGTGCGTGGTGAGGGTAGCGGTAAAATGATCGGTAAGTGGCAACCGAACATAGTTCTACAGCAACATTGGGAAACCTCAAGATGACCGGTTCCAGGTAGCGAGTTCGTGGGGTGTGTGATCGAGCATTGGGCCGAGCAGCTATGAGCAGCATATCACCAGAGTGAGGTTGAGGGCAACCGAGCATATTGATATCCAGTATCGAGCAGTAGCGAGCAGCGCCGAGCAGTAGCGAGCAGCGCCGAGCGGTAGCATGTGCCAATAAATTCAGCGATCAAAATAGCGGTATGTGGGCACAAGTGCACGAGGGCGTGAACAAGCCAAATACCAGCACAATGGCATTTGCTTGAGGGTGATGAGCAGTGCACATTTCCTATCGAGCGGAAGAATGCCGATATCTGGGGTGAGCAATTTGTTGGAACGTTGAGAGGAGGAGTGCCGGTGTTTGGAGTGAGCAGTTTGTTGGAACGCTGGTGGATGGAGTGATGACCGAGACTAGGTTGGGGTCAAACCAGGTTCAACCATGCAGCCAACACACACCGAAGGAGTTGTTTGATCGGGTAATTGCCGATAAGGATGTTGACGAGAAGCAGCCCTTATCCTAACCGACATCGGGTAGCAGCTAAATCTAAGAGATAAGAGAGATATTTTTGGACATAGACGTGATCTTCATAAAAATATGTTGTTAGGATCTTTAGAGATATGATAAACATGGAGCAGCATCTATATAAGGGGATCAACCCTTGTGTAGAAAAGGGATGGAGGAAATTTGTGTAAGCCACTTAGTGGAGAAGGGCAACCGTGATCATGCAAGGGGATGCTTGAAGTTTTTGCAGCCAGTTCCTTGAGTCAAGGTTGGAACTTCAAGAGTGGACTACCGGAGTAGTCGTCCGCCAAGATCAGGTACATAATTCACGTTCTGCAACCTAGATTGCATTTGGGTTGAGGGAATTGCATGTGAACAAATCGACCTTGGGTGGTGGCTTGGGGTTGTGTGTGTGAGAACTTGTTGAGTAGAGCTGGCTTGTGTTCTCACAGCCTCCTGAACAGGTAGGGAGGCAAGCCGTGGGGTTTGTATATCCACGGTAGCCAAGTAGTCAGGATAGATTGATTACTTGTATATAAGATCAACGTTGGGGCTGGAGTCCCTAAATGGGAGTGTCAGAAGCAGTTCTTGCCAACCAACACAACGTGGGTGGTAAGAGAACGACTCAAGAAGTGGAGACATGTTGGAACCACGAGAAAATTTATCAAGGAGTTTATCTCTTGTATGCTGGATATCAAAAACAGCCTAGGGCACAATTAGAGTTGAAGAGGCAGAAAGTGCAAGATCTACCTGTAGCTTTGGTGGCAGCCGAAGCCTTGGTGGATTTACAGCGGAGAATGGGTGTCAAATATGATACATTGGGCAAGAAGACCACTAGTGGCTGAGACAACCGGTGGGATGGCAAGGAGAAGCGGTCCAAGCCAAAGTATAGAAAGCCAGACTTCAGGTCTAGAAATAGGAATTGGGTGCCAGATATCAAGAAATCTAGGTGCTTTTTGTGCAACGGCCCACATCGGGCTAGAGATTGCCCAACGAAGGCCAAAGTCAGTGCACTTGTGGCCGTTGCAGACCCACAACAGGAGGAAGGGGAACCTTCAATTTGAGCATCTACCCTTCAGATACTCGGAGCATTGAGAGCTGACTTGATGTATGTTCTGATAGTGGTGAATGGGAGGAAGGTTTCTGTAAAACCCACTATTCGAGTCAGGGTTTTATA
>JAURVB010000826.1:0-21770 GCA_033002965.1 Piper betle
TAAGGTCTTGTACACACACACATGTTAGATTTTTGAATGTTTAATATTGTATTATTATGTTATTATTTTGTGAATGACATGATTAAATGTTTGAGGCATGATGATGATACGAAATGAAATGATCACAGTAGCGCAGCAAAAGTATGATGGGTTAGGACCCAAGTTCCAGAAATCAGATTGTGTGTTAATGAAATTATTGATATATGCTTATATACCTGTATAGATTATTTTGACAGGGTGGACCCTAATTGCACTTTTAGGGGAGACCCGGTCTGTTTTGATTTCAGAATTTTGATCGTAACTGTATTGGTGTGTATTTTGAATTGCTTGTCATTCATGTAGTACCATGTTAGGATTTTGCATATTTATTCATTCATGATGGATCGTATCTTCATCTTAAGACGCCGAGATTGGATCCACATGAGTTAGGTTCGGGTTAGCCGACCTAACCGGGGCCTGTAACATGCCGGTTTGGTTCACGAGCGTGAACCGGATTTGGGGTGTTACACCCACCGTCGGACGAAGGTTCGAGTGCAACCACTGCTGCCGCAGCTTCACTACCGCCCAAGCTCTCGGCGGCCACCAGAACGCGCACAACGGAGATCGCCGGCACGCCAAGCAGGCCAACGTGCGGGCGGGCCTCGCCACCTCTTTAGCCTCCGCTTACAGCTCCCACGTCGGCGACCGCCTAGACCGTGTTCAGGGATCGAGCAGCTCGGTGTATGACTCGGCGAGTCTAGATTTGCGTCTGTAAAAATCGTTGGCATGGTGTGGTGGGAGTTGGCGGTGATGTCTTATAAGATTACTCGAATCTTTGTTCAAAACTGTTATATATTCGAATCATACTTAAGCTCGTTAGATTATATGTATATATATACAGGTGTGAACTTTTTTTATTTGTAAGCTCTTTAAACTTTAATCATAATGGTTAATTTTTTATTTAATGGTTCATAATAAATAATTATTGATAAAACTATGCATAACTTCCAATTATAACTCCCTAATTTTCATCATTTGATACAAAATTAATGGCGGTAATGTGGGTTCACAAAGTTCATATTTTAAAAAAATTTATGATTTATCATTTCTGTGTGTATGTATATCTATATATATATATATATATATATATATATATATATATATATATATATATATGGAAAAAAGATTGTTGTATTAGAGTACAGCTAAGTTGGCTGTGATAGAAGTTGTTTACAGCCCTTAGATGATGATCCGACGGCTCAAATTCAATCCCAACAAAAACACTGTTTCTCCTCCCCACCCTCCCTTTCTCCGTTCCAGCGTCCACCGGCAAGTCCGCCGTCGCCGGCGGAGTCTTCGTCGGCCTCATCAAGGGCGCCGACATCGTGTTCCAGCGCTTCATCCCCCTCGTCCCCGTCGAGGTTGGTGGTCATGCTAGCCGCGACGCCCGGGACCGCCCCTGCTCTGCCTACCGCGACGCCCGGCACCGCCCCTGCTCTGCCTACCGCGACGCCCTGCCAAGTTCACATTTTTCCTTCGTCGACCACATCGCTGATGTCCGCAAAGCCGTCGCCTACGCCAGCCATTGATCACGAATTTGCCGAGGCAGTTGTCGTGAGGGCGGCCAATCCGAGCAAGTCGTGAGGGCGGTTGACGGCGGGAGCTGGCGGCCGGGGAACGAAAACGGCAGGGACAGGGGGAAGGAATGGAGGCGATGGCGAGGCGGCGACGGCACTGGCCGGCGGCGGGCGGCAAAACAGGGGCGAAAAGAGATCGATTGCGCGGCAGAGCAGGGGAGAACGAAATGGGAGGGGTAGTTTCGTAATAAAAAGTTTACTCGCTGCCGACTCGAGTCAATATTATAAAATAAATTAAAAAATATAAAAAAATACAGTAAATACCATAAAATAAAATAATTTCGTAATAAAAACTTATGGTATTTTAATTTATTTTTTAATATTTTTTGGGATTTATTTCGTAATATTGACTCGAGTCGGGAGCGAGTAAAGTTTTTATTACAAAATTACCCCTCTCAAAAATTATGAACAAAATAGGGTAAAATACCATAAAATAAAATAATCCATTAGAATTTGATTATGTTGTGTTATGATATTTTCCTGTATTTTTTATGTTTTTTGGGATTTATTTCGTAATATTGACTCTGTGTAGGGAGCGAGTGAAGTTTTTATTACAAAATTACCCCTCTCGAAAATTATGAACAAAATAGGGTAAAATACCATAAAATAAAATAATCCATTAGAATTTGATTATGTTGTGTTATGATATTTTCCTGTATTTTTTTATATTTTTTGGGATTTATTTTGTAATATTGACTCGAGTCGGGACCGAGTCAAATTTTTATTACAAAACTACCACTCTCGAAAATTATGAACAAAATAGGGTAAAATAACATAAAATAAAATAATCCATTAGAATTTGATTATTTTGTGTTATGATATTTTCCTGTATTTTTTTATGTTTTTTGGGATTTATTTTGTAATATTGACTCGAGTCGGGACCGAGTCAAATTTTTATTACAAAACTACCACTCTCGAAAATTATGAACAAAATAGGGTAAAATAACATAAAATAAAATAATCCATTAGAATTTTATTATTTTGTGTTATGATATTTTCCTGTATTTTTTTATGTTTTTTGGGATTTATTTTGTAATATTGACTCGAGTCGGGACCGAGTCAAATTTTTATTACAAAACTACCACTCTCGAAAATTATGAACAAAATAAGGTAAAATAACATAAAATAAAATAATCCATTATAATTTGATTATTTTGTGTTATGATATTTTCCTATATTTTTTAATATTTTTTGGAATTTATTTTGTAATATTGACTCGAGTCGAGATCGAGTCAAATTTTTATTTTCAGCCCGTTGATGACGATCCGACGGCTCAGAGAAAGCCAACTCTGTTTTCTGGAAAGCAAACACTGTGCATTTCCAGCACTTCATAACTCTGTTTTACACCCTGTTTCAATATGAGGTTTTTTTCTCCGCCCTCCTTAAGTCTGCCGTCGCCGGCGGAGCCCTCCTCGGCCTCATCGAGGGCGCCGGCTTCATGCTCAGCGCTTCGTCCCCCGTCCCCGTCGAGGAGCATTGTGGCAGAGGCCGTCGACGGCGCCGGCCGCGATACCTGCCGCCGCCCCCGCTGTGCTCGCCTCTGGACCGGTGGCTGAGGCCAAGCTTGGTGATGTGTGTGGTTGTGCAGGGGGAAATCGGCTGCTGCTGGCTTCGTTGGAGGGCATGACCTCTTGATTGCTGGACCTAGTGCATTGGGCAGCATTGTGGCAGACCAATGGTGAATGGTATATGCTTGATTAATAGACTACATATTCTTGCTTTACAGGAAAAAAATTTAGGTTTTTTTTTCTTTTTAAAAAATGTCACCATCTACTTCCACTTGCAACTAACACTTGATTATGTGATAGTAATGATGTAAAAGTATATTTTGTGTTTGTTTCAGCAGCAATTTCCTGCTTCACATCGTGCTTATGTTGAACGGGCGCTGGCTCGTTGCAAAGGTGATATACTAAAAACTGCTTGTCAAAATCCTGCATCTGGTATAGATTAAGTTATTTAATTTTCAGGTTTTACTGCAGCTATAAATCCTGCATCTGGATCCTTTGACTGATTACTTTCCACCTGAAGTGTTGAAATGTTGTTTTCCTTTCATATTTTTGATGAGCTTTTGTTATTTAATTAGTTTATTTGTTCGTTGTAATAATGTGTTGTTTTTAAAGCAGATGTCAGCATTATTGTTTTTGGTTGTTATTAATCTATTAGACATTCTATGTTATTATTCAATTAGACATTCTAGATTTAATCTGAAAGAGCTTTTGTTTCTTATATGTAAATTAAAACTAATTTAAGAGGTAAATTTGACTATTTGGTAAATGAAGGTTTTGTTTGATTCTTATGCTTCCATTTCTGAACATTATGGGGCCTCAGTTTGAATTTTGTCTTTAATTGCAAGCTTTAGAGTCTGGGTATGATTGGACAATTTGTTGGAAAAAGATTGTTTATGAGCTTATATGTGAAATGTTGTCTTGGAAATTCAGTAGGTAGGACTCTTTGCACTAGCTGACGCTTTGTTTGCTGTGTGGGAACATTGTTTTCATCAGTAGGTAGGACTCTTTGCTTTATTTTCATCAGCATCTCTGAAATTTTGCGAGTATGGTATATTTTCCTTTAGATAATAACCAAAGCTTCTAATGATGGAACATTGTTTACACGAAATTGGTATGTTGAGCCTCTCTTACCATTGCCAGCCGTCGAGTCTGCGTATGTTATCTCCTTTGTTGACCTGCTCTTTTTCTTTGGAGTATTTGTCCTGCTGTTTCACATATGCATAATGCATTTAAATGAAACTTGCTTATGACTTGAAATGTTGAAGAAGAAGAAACAATATTGTTTGTAGTTAGGCCTAATCTTTTATCTAATTTCTGCTTTTGTTGTGGTAAGATTGTAGTGTACTAAATCAGAACTCGCTCTTGTGCTAGCATAAATTACAGATGGAACTGAGAGACCTTCAAGCAGTTGATAAAAAAGTCTATGTTGCAGTTAAGTTGTCTTGAACTAATGATTGGTATCGCCAGCTTATATTTTTCAATGACTTTAACTATTGTGGATCTTTAGCTCAAAATTGGCAGAGCACTCAAGAAATTCTTGAGGGATGGTGGTTCGAATCCATCAAGATCCTACTCAGTGAATATTTAATAAAAATTTGCGATGTTGTAATTATGTAAATAAACAAAAATATATCAAACAACATACCCGCAATCCACAAACTTGGAGACCTTGGCAACAGGGTAGGACAACAAAAATATATCATTGCCATTGAATAACAGTACACAAGATTACAATCCAAAAAAGCACAAAAAATACAATGACAATGTTTCCCAGCATCTACAACCATACATTATTATATAAGCCCACAAAATCTTATTGTATTGAATCATTGTTACAATTGCTATGAATATTTTTACATGTCGTAGAATAATGACCTCTCTCATTACAAAGACTACACATCCGCTTTTTGTCTCAGCTTGAGCAATTTCGTATCCAGCCTTCAATCTGTGACTATTCTTGGGACGACCTTTAGTACGCAACTGAGAGGGGTCACGTACTACTATTTGGGGAATATGCTCCATTGAAGTTGTAACTTGTCTCTCAACAGACTCATTACTTGTTTGTACTCTCAATGAAGATGAACTCCCAATCGCATCAAGCTTTTCAACCAAATTTTCTAAAAGTGGTAAAGCAAAATGATATCGCTCATCTGAACTTGTTCCCAAATCTTGCAATCGGATAGTCATATTCCGAAATCTCCATATTTGCAATGGGGTAAGTGGACTTGTAGGGGAATGAATGAGGTTGGTATCCACACTTCGGCTTGAATAAAAATATCTAGCTTTAATTGTCCAACGATGTAGCACATATTGACTTGGAATTTTGCAGAGTTGTTTCTTATGAAAAATTTTCAAAATGTGCATACACAAAATTCCTTCGCTTTCAAATTTCTTGCAACTACATGTGACATTCAATTGTCCACAAGTTTGGTATGCAACAACTTGTTTTTTAGCAGCATCATCATGTGGAAACACTTCATAATTTGTAATTGAACTCTCCTCGCCAATTTTCTTGTAAATGCATCCTTGGCTCCTTTTCAATTGATCTTTAAACATTTCAAAATTTGATCTCGTGTACATAGCCCCAGCTTCAGCCTCAAGAGGAGAGTATCCACATAGCACAGGCTTGGAATTCAAAGTCTTAAAATCCTCTTGTTCCTCGTCAAATCTACGAGATTGTAACGCTCTATCATACTGCCTCACAAAATCTGCCAGTGGGGTTTGTGAATGCACAAATCCATCAAAAAATGAGTTCATGCTCTCGCTTCTTTGGCTCGAAGTCATACCGGCAAAGAACTTATCCTTCATGTATATTGATATCCAGTGGTGTCTGACATCATACATGGACGCCAACCAACTGTTTTTGTCCAAATTGTATTTTTCTTTTATAATCTTCCATTTCTTCTCAAATTCGGCGGTTGTATCACTTCTATGTATCCAATCATTATATTCTTTCTCAAATTCACTATGGTTGGACTTCAACTGTTTTAGATGTATCATGGCATTATTAGATATGTGCCATGAGCAAAACCTGTGATGGGTGTTCGGAAAAACAGTTTCAATAGCCTTTCGCATTGCACCATCTTGATCTGTGATAATCGAAGTAGGTGCTTTTCCCCACATACATTTTAACCATGTCTTAAACAACCAAGTGAATGTTGCTTCTGTCTCATCGGCAAGTAAAGCACAACCAAAAAGTGAAGATTGCCTATGGTGATTAATACCAGTGAATGGAGCAAACGGCATGGAGAATGCATTGGTCTTATAAGTTACATCAAACACTATCACATCACCAAAGTTCATGTAAGATGCCCGTGATCTCCCATCAGCCCAAAAAACATTTTGGGTTGTTCCATTCTCATCTAATTCAATTTCAAAGAAGAAGTCACTGTCTTTCACATTTTTCTCTTGAAAGTACTTGATGACACTTAAGCATTGCCGCCCAACATCATTCTTACTGGTGCTTTTCAGATGGCTAATGCAAGATTGACGCGTCACTCTGTCCATGCTGACCCCATTGGAAGTTGCATTCAAAACTTTATAGATGGCCGATGGTCTCATTCCTATTTTATGCAGTGAATCAATCATATTCTTACAAGAGTCAGACAACCGAGTATGAGACCGAAGCTTTGCAACCTTCGTTGGAGTTGAGAAGTTATGACTATGAATGTCCATAAAATCATCTACTTTCCATACCCCACACTTGCTTAGATGTATTTTCATATAAGCTTTGCAATCCTCTCTAGTCTCTCTATGCCTTTTAACTTCTCTCCCCATCTTCCTCTTGTCATTCATATCTATTTTACCTTCTTTCGAACAAACAAATTTGCGAGATGTGATACAGTTCGTCTTTCTCGATCGATAAAATTGTGCCTTTAGAATGCCAAACCCTTGTCTTCTTGCATAATGGTTGTAAAAATCATATGCATCTTTTTCTGACAAGAATTCCGTGCCCAAACAAGGAGTCATATTTTCAAAGCATTCAGATATTATTTTGGCATCACCTTCAGCTTCTATTTTGTCAAAATCTTCGTCACTCTTGTTTATTTCTTCAATTTCCTCACAATCTTCATCACTTTGATCCCCTTATCTTCCATTGAACTACCGGTAGGTTTGACGTCACCATATCTAATGGTGATGTCTTCTTCCATCAGATAATCAATGTTGCTGTCTTGAGTGCAACCTAATACAGGAAAATGAAATATGTTAATTGTTCAGTACCAGTATATAACAGATACAATGAATCATCAACAAAATCATTATAGTTGTACATCATTTTAATTCATAAACCTACTCTAAAACACAGGCCAACTAAGCCTCATTAAGAAACTAATCCATTTATGGACTAGCTAGGCACAACAACTTATTATAATGAATAACTTAGCGTCAAGGATGAATAAACATAGCTAGGCACAACAAAATCTTATAAACAGCATAACATAGCGTCAGGGATGAATACCATAAGCGTCGATGAATAACATAAACGTATAAATTGCATAACATAACCGTATAAACTGCAACACTAGACCTCCTGCGAGAAGGGCGGCAACCCAACGGTGTGGTGAAGAATCCGAAATTCCGAGGCTGAAGTTGCTGGCCGGAAACAGAGGAGGCAATGCAAATGCCGGTGGAGTCGTCCAAAATACTGCAGCTTCAGAAGACGTGCCTAGCGTCCATGGAGTCAATGGAGGCGATGACAAATGTGGACGTGGCGGCGGAGGAGGGGGTGGACTCCGCCGTGTGTTTGGAGGACTGCCGTTGGCAGGAGAAACAGAGGAAGCTCTATCGTTGGAGGCATCTAAATAGCTGCACACCTTCAGATGACATAGACTGGGTCGGAGGCGTCAATGGAGGAGATGCCAACAGTGGACGTGGCGGCGGAGGGAGGAGGGGGTGGACTGCACGGTGGGCTTGGCGGACCGTCACTGGCGATGGCGGGGGAAACAGATGAAGCGGGAATGGACGAAGCGGGAAACAGAGGGGCGGGGGAGAAGGAGTTTAGGTGCGGGGGGTAGTTTCGTAATAAAAACTTGATTCGCTCCCGACTCAAGTCAATATTACAAAATACATGTCGAAAAATATGAAAAAATCAAGTAAAATACCATAAAAACTAAAAAATCAATTACAACTTGATTATTTTATTTTTTGGCCTTTTATAATATTTTTTATATTTTTTGGTGTGTATTTCATCATATTGACTCGAGTCATGATCGAGTAAAGTTTTTACTACAAAACTACCCCTGTGGGGATCGAGTCAGGATGTATTTCATCATATTTTTTCATATTTTTTAAGATTTATTTTGTGATATTGACACGAGTTGGGAAGGAAATAGGCAGGGGTAATTTTGTAATAAAAACTTTACTCGCTCCCGACACGAGTCAATATTACGAAATAAATCCCAAAAATATTAAAAAATAAATTAAAATACCATAAGTTTTTATTACGAAATTATTTTCTTTTATGGTATTCGAGAGTGGTAGTTTTGTAATAAAAATTTGACTCGGTCCCGACTCGAGTCAATATTACAAAATAAATCCCAAAAAACATAAAAAAATACAGGAAAATATCATAACACAACATAATCAAATTCTAATGGATTATTTTATTTTATGATATTTTACCCTATTTTGTTCATATTTTTCGAGAGGGGTAATTTTATAATAAAAACTTTACTCGCTCCCGACTCGAGTCAATATTACAAAATAAATCCCAAAAAATATTAAAAAATAAATTAAAATACCATAAGTTTTTATTATGAAATTATTTTATTTTATGGTATTTACTATATTTTTTATATATTTTTTTAATTTATTTTATAATATTAACTCGAGTCGGCAACGAGTAAATTTTTTATTACGAAACTACCCCTCCCATTTCGTTCTCCCATGCTCTGCCGCGCAATCGATCTCTTTTCGCCCCTGTTTTGCCACCCGCCGCCGGCCAGTGCCGTCGCCGCTTCGCCATTGCCTCCATTCCTTCCCCCTGTCCCTGCCGTTTTCGTTCCCCGGCCGCCAGCTCCCGCCGTCAACTGCCCTCACGACTTGCTCGGATTGGCTGCCCTCACGACAACCGCCTCGGCGAATTCGTGATCAATGGCTGGCGTAGGCGACGGCTTTGCGGACATCAACGAAGTGGTCGACGAAGGAAAAATGTGAACTTGGCAAGGCGTCGCGGTAGGCAGAGCAGGGGCGATGTCGGGCGTCGCGGTAGGCAGAGCAAGGGCGGTCCCGGGGGTCGCGGCTAGCATGACCACCAACCTCGACAGGGATGAGGGGGATGAAGCGCTGGAACACGATGTCAATACCCTTGATGAGGCCGACAAAGACTCCGCCGGCGACGGCAGACTTGCCGGTGGACGCTGAAATGGAAAAAGGGAGGGTGGGGAGGAGAAACAATTTTTTTTGTGGGATCAAATTTGAGCCGTCGGATGACTTTGAGGGACTGGCAACTGGAGTAGGCGATCTTACTATGGCTGGACAGAGGTAAGCACTGTGACCAAACTGGCCACAACACAAGCATCTTGGGCCTTCATCGTCGTCAAATGGAGCCTCTGAACAAACCACATCTGTATGTCCATATTTTCCGCATTGTCTACAATATAAATCTTTTGTTCCAAGGGGAGATTGTGCAAACCCGGCCTGGCAAGGACTGTCTGCCAAGGTAGTCACAATATGTTCAATGTCATCCGAAGAGAGCGGCTTCGGCTCAGGAATAGGCTGCAGCTTAGGAGATACTCCATAAGAGTTTAGCATAAAAGCTAGTCTAATAGCTTCATCATGTGGTAGACGAGGATTATTTTCTTGAACCTGTAACAACCAAGCATACACGTTAGGGGGTAGTACTGGTGGGAGTACTGAGACAGACATGGCTGGAACGGTTAAGGGCTGAGCTGGCACAGGAAATAACTCTTCCCTAGTAGGAAGAATAATTGAACGGGTAAACTTATCCCACCATCTAGTGTAAATACGATAAGCCAGCGAGGGAATCAAAATGCCCTTATCCTCATGAGTATGGAAACAAAAGTTCCAAGAGAGTATCCAAGGAATCCTGTAAAATCGGATAAAATAATAAAAGGAGTTCTGGAAAGATTTTTCTACTAATATAGAGAACTGTTCATATTGATTTTTGTAATATCTAGGGAGGTTAACAATCTCAGGACCAAATTGAGATAGCCACTGGTGAAACCAAAAAGGAAGATGACCCTTCTTAGGTAAATCCATACGTATGAACCAAGAGTGTTGACTAGTAAGGTTTTTATAAAACAAGACTCTATGAAAAGCTTCCACATAGTCCCAGTAATTATACTCATTTGGAAACAGGCCAGGAGGAGGCTGAACATTGGTAAATTTTCGAATAGTATGGGGATGACCATACTCTTCCATAGTCACGACTTTCTGAATTACCATTTTACTATATGGGATTTTTGTCTCATAATTTTCAGGATATGTTAATATATTCTCAGAACCTTGATACCTATGAAGTATTTCACATGAAAGCATGTCTTGTAGAACTAATTCAAAAAAGTATCGAAGCTTATTGGACATGACTAAGAAATGAGAATACAAGGGACAATAGCGTAAGGCAATTTCAGCTGGATCAAGTGATTCCAGTTGTTCAACAGGATAGTCTATATAACACATATGAATAGGTGTAGTTTTCTGGATATAAGGACTTAGATTAGTATATGAAGTTTTTTTGAAGTCTTCAACTCTGGATATATACATATATATATATATATATATATATATATATATACATACATACATACATATATATATGTATATATATATGTATATATGGATGCATGCATGCATGTATATATGTATGCCTGTGATTTCTCTAACAATAATTGGATAGCCTACAAAAATAGGCAACGCCAATATTACAACAAAGAAAAATGAGTTCATATAATTTAGAATATCTAAATTTAGAACTCTCTCCCAGACAAAAGTCCATCAAATATGAGGACTTCACACTCAGCTGTTGGGCATATGATCCAAAGCATAGTCATTCTCTGCATGGATCAGACGCACAACAAAACACAATTGTGGACTTGCTATTAAATTTAGCAAGATCTCTTGAATACTATAACAAGAGATACCACAATATAAACACTACAATAGCTAATTCTATCGGAGAAAAGAATAAGCTAATTAAACAATTAACAGAAAATATTGAGTACTTAAAAGCTACTCAAAACAAACTTGACAAGCTTTTCAGAGGGTTAAATCTGACCGATCTACCCCTAAAGCTTGACATAATTAGACTCAGCAATTTAATTGAGTCTAACAAACCAAAAGAAACAGAGACTCAGTCTCGACTTCTCTTGGAACAACTAAAAGCTCAAGTTGAGCTTAACAAGAAACATTTTGATTCAGAAATAACTCGTATTCAGGAGTTAATTTTAGAATCAAAGAATTGGTAGAAATGACTGATGAAATCAGATTTCAAAACAAATTCTACCAAGACGCTGTAGACTATACTCTAAGTATGGCTACAGAAAAACATAACAATGGCTACATCATCCCTCCGGATGCAGCAGCCAGACAAACAATTCTTAATTGTCAGCAAAACAATGTTTTAATCGCAATGATAGCTGATTTACATTACAAAGTTCAAGCTTTAAGCATACAGATTGAAAGACTTCAATCAAATGCTAAAATAAGTGAAACTTTGGAAAACATTACAAAGAATCTTGAGAATCTTTCATTGGGAAAGAAACTCGAGGAACCTCCTAAAGTAAAGAAAATTCTTTACTTTGGAAACAAAATTCCGGGTTTTGAAGGAAAAGGGACTACAATTGAATAAAATGAATAACTTGTCCCGAACCCTACAAACAGCCTTAGGTCCATCCAGGACTCTAAGAACTGAACAACCCTCTAGCAATTGGCTAGATAGGTTTTTGAGAAGAGGAAGTTCCTCAAGCAACACTGCTTCTCAAGAACTTGAAGACATTATAGACGTTGAAAATAACCTCGAATTATTTTCAAACAGACAATTAAACAATTTAAATCCTACAATTCTCTACAGAACAAATAGAGTTTTTAGCAGTAACTCTATTTACAGACATCAGAGAACAGAAGCTCTTCATTTACCCTCCGGTAGAGAAGAGAGACTTACTTTGATAAGTCCAACTTCTGTAAACCAGTTGTTACAAAGACAACATAATTACATTCATCTTGGTATGATTGTAATAGGCATTAGAGGCCTAACAAGAAAACAAAATGGAGGAAAAGTTTTCCTAATCCTCTATGACGACAGATTTCCTAATCCAAAGCAGGCTATTATTGGTTTAATAGAATGCGATATGAACAACAACATGGGAATTGTTTACATTAGTCCCAATTTCTCCATGTTGATAAAAGATTTTAGCAAGTATATTAAAATACTTGTTAAAACACAAGGATATGACAACTTCTCAGGAAACAATATCCAACTCGATATTGTCTTCATGGGAAGAACATCCAATAACATGAATCACAAATACAAAGTAAATATAAACAACATTGTTGATTCATTATCCTCTCATGGAGTGAGTTTTCTACAACCACAATCCATGAGTCCAGCCTTTGAAAACACTGAATGGACTTTCAGTCTCAGACCTCCTTCTGAGATCAATGTCCCTACACAACATCACATGTTCATTGAACCAGATAATACTATTCACGTAAGGTTCTCTGAATATACAAGAGAGACTGTTTCAGATGATGAAACAGAATCCATAAAATCTGAACTTGACGCTCCTAGACATAGTGAACACTATTCTAGAGACAAAAATGAGCGTAGTTTCAGATAATCAAAACATGGATTATGTCTACATGGACCGTGACATAGCCCAATACTTCACAGATAATGAGCTTCAAGCCCATTATGAACAGGACATTGAACATGGAAAAGAACCCAAAGGCTACACAATACAAAGAAATATTTTAGGACATGTTATAGCCTATAAAAACAAAGAGACTATCTCAGTTACTGAAATATCTGAGATAACCGAAAACCAACAGGATCTTGATGAATCCTGAAGCATCTGCAGCTTCATCATCAATCCCTAGAGTTCACTTACCACCTGAATCATTCAACTTTAATGAAGGATATCCCCCAAGGATACCCATACCTTTGTACACGAATGATAACAGACTGGTAAAAACTCGAGGAAAAAGACAACCGAATGAACCCTATTACTTCCCCAGTGAAAAGGTCATTCTAAACATAACAGAAGCTGACATTCAGACCTTTGACAACTACATTACGCAATGGACGGCCAATGTTGACCGTGACTTTGCAAACAAATATGAATCTGATGTTAGAGACGGACATCAGATGATTAACATAGCTGAATCCTATTTAGGAGAAGTAGCTAGAGCAGCTTGGGAATCCTTCAAGGTCAAGTACCCTGAAGAGGTCCTAAGAATTGCACAACAAGGTGTTAGCATTAAAAATTGGTGTTTCCTTATACATCGAATTTTTACAGCTAACGACGCAAACACAGGCCTAATAAACAAACAAATTGAGGCCATGAGAGACCTTGAACAAATTCAGCTTTTTGACTGGAAGTTTGTTAAGAAATTCCTAATCGATTTTCTTACTCTTTCATCAATTAGCGGCAACTATTGTTCTCCTGACTTAGGAGAAAGATTATTTGCCAAACTTCCAGGTGATCTCGGAAAAGAGATACACAACAAATGGAAAGAACACCAGGTTCCACCTATATATGACAATATAGGTATAAGAATCCAACATATAATTAAAGTCCTAAAAGACAAATGCACTTACATAGCTACTCAGAAAATGTTGAAAAATTCTTCAACAGGTTTCTGCAGTGTAATATACACTCCACAGCAATATGGTAGTGACAGTAATGTAAGAAAACCATATAGACTAAAGGCTAAACCAAAGAAGAAGCCCACAAAGACATACTTTGTTAAGAAGTCCAAGGCTAGAAAGCCCACTCTTAACAAAGATAAACATGTCCGAAAATATAAGCCCACAAAGGCTTATACCAAAACACTTACATGTTACGCCTGTAATGAACCAGGACATTTATCGTCCCATTGTCCAAAAAGGCAAAACATGTATGACAAGCGGGCCATGGTTGTAAATAACACGAACATGGACTTAATAGAAATCAGTTCAGATGTTTCTGACACTTCTTCTATATACTCTCTGGAAGAAATTATCGGAATCAATGAAACTGAAAACAGTGAAGTTGATTACAGTCTCATAAACAATCTCAACAGTTATAACAACGATTATAACTATGTTGAAAAATATGGATTATCAGAAAATCCTGCACAAAACATTATGAGTTCCTTAGAAGAAATCGAATATCTAATGGAAAACCAACATGATGTTTACTTTGGCTAAAGCTGAAGTAAAAACAAATTGCAAAAATCACCGCTGGTTACATGGAACCGGAAACAAGACAAAACCTTGCTCTTGGTGTGGATATTTACCTGACTTAAACAGAAGAGCAAAGTGTAGCCAATGCCAACATGAGATATGCATAGTCTGCATAAAATCTCACTTTGGAATTTCCATTGAAGTAAAAGATACTCCAATAGGAAATTCACAGCAACAAAATCTACAGATTTCTAGAATTAGAAATCTAGAAACAAGATTAAATTCTCTAGAAGTTAGAATTGAACTTCTGGAAAAACAACAAAACGATCCTTTCTCTTCCGACTTACTGGATGATGACCAGATAAGCGAAAGACCGGAATCATCGACTCAAGTAAAGATGGGTCTGGTTCAAGGAAGATCACCTTGCAACCACAACACACTTGAAACCCAAGTTTGGGTTAAAGTAACTTTGGGCGGAGTAAGTACCACCCTAAATGCTTTTATTGATACTGGGTCAACCAGTTCATACATAAGCACACATCTTTACAATGAAATTTTCTCCCATGTGGAAAAACACAAACCAACATCTCCTGTGCTAGCAACACAGTTTGATGGAACAAAAGCTCCAAACGAATTTTACATTAAAAATGTAAAAATTCAGCTTTTGAACAATTGCAGTCAGTATGGCACACCTCTTACCCTCAAGAGAATGTGGCTACATGACTTGTCTACACAACACATAGACATGATCTTGGGTCAAAATTATTTGGTCCATGATGAAAGATCTTGCTTCATCACCCAAGACTATTTCATCCTTGCTCACAATACCACAGTAAGCCCAGTAATATCTGAAGATATTACAAATCCAAAAATTCTATCAGAGTTACGAGCACAGCGTGCTGACTCCATAACAAACAAGCGCACACCTTCGAAGAAAATTCGAATACACGTAGGACAAGATGACCAACCTCTGTTTCCCGATGAAACCGATGGTATCTCAGGAAAAACAGAAAACCCCTACACTCACATACAACCCGCAACAGACTGTAAGTGTCATATGAACATCCTAGACAAAAACTCAGGCCCAGAAGAATGCCATATGCATCTCTTCGGCAATGACACCAGTCCATCTGAAGAAATTAGTCTGGACTTGATAAGCCCAACTAACTTATTCAGGTGTATGTACAGCTCGCAAAACATAGACGATTTTCTAAAACGTCTACAACACATATCCATAATAGGAGAAAACCCTACCCAATACTGGGATAGGAACAATACCTATTGTAAGCTGGAAATCATAAATCCAGATTTAACAATCAAAGCCCATGATATGAAATATACAAATTGGGAACAACAGGAATGTGATATGCACATTAAACAGCTTCTAGAATTGGGTTTAATAAGAAAATCCATAAGCCCACATAGAAGCCCAGCCTTCATAGTAAATAAAGGCTCAGAACAAAAACGAGGACAGTCCAGAATGGTCTTTAATTACAAAAGACTAAATGACAATACAAGGGAAGATGGATACAAAATTCCCGATAAAGAACAACTCATAAATAGAATACAATCATCCAGATACTATTCAAAATTTGACCTAAAATCAGGATTTTGGCAAATCAAAATGCATCCTGATTCAATACAATGGACGGCATTCTCATGCCCCAATGGACACTACGAATGGCTAGTTATGCCTTTCGGACTTAAAACTGCTCCTCAAGTTTTCCAAAGAAAAATGGACACGGTCTTCAAACACTACACAGAATTCACATGTGTCTATATTGACGACATCCTAATTTTCTCTAGAACACAAGAACAACACTATGCACACTTATACACTGTGCTAGCCTTGTTCGAACAACATGGGTTAATCATTTCCAAAAAGAAAATGGAAATAAACAAAACCCACATTTCCTTCCTCGGAACAGAATTGGGCCAATGAACAATACAGCTACAACCACACATAGCGTCAAAAATCCTTAGAGTTTCCTGACAAGATGGAAGATGCTAAACAGCTAAGAAGCTTTCTTGGTATACTTAACTATGCCAGAAACTTCATTAAAGACTTAGGTAAATACACCGGTCCGCTATACAACAAGACTAATCAAACAGGGTTAAACTTCTTTAACTCTGAAGACATCAAATTAGTTAAAAAGATCAAAACTTTAGTTAAAACATTACCACAACTACACATACCCCTTGACACAGACTATTTGATAATAGAATGTGACGGATGTGATCAAGGTTGGGGTGCAATTCTATTAAAGAAAGCACATAAGTACACCCCAAAGACTGAAGAATCCATTTGTCGATACGGCAGTGGAAAATATAAAGAACAAACAGGCTATATGACCAGTCTTAGATTTTGAAATCTTGGCGGTAATGTATGCCTTAGAAACATTTGAACTCTTTATTACAAGGAAAGAAAGAGTTTACAATCAGAACAGATTGTGAGGCAATAGTTAAATACTCACAACAGATAAAAGGAAAAACAAAGGGATTAAATGCAAAAAGATGGCTCAAGTTCCAAAACTACCTCCTTACTAGAGGAACCAACATACAATGGGAACATATAAAAGGAAGTGACAATAAAACTGCGGATATATTATCCAGGCTTTTATGCCAACAAGAAGTTTGAAATCTTCTAAAAATTCAGGGTTCTCGATCCTTAAAATCGAAATACAAAGTTTGAAATCTTTAAAATTCAGGGTTCTCGATTCCTTAAAATCGAAAAATACAAAGTTTGAAATCTTTAAAATTCAGGGTTCTCGATTCCTTAAAATCGATCTAACTATTTATTGTTTCATTGTCAGACAAAAATGCCCCCCAAGGCTTCTTGGGATTACAAAAACAAGGGCGACATGGAGCTTAGTCTCCGACCACACATGACAAAAGGGAAAGGTGTTTCTCGGAACATTCTTTCTTTTGGACAAACACAATTGGTATCTTACGAGAATACCCACAAACAATATATCAGCAAGGACTGTTTGCGCCTTGATGATTCACAAAGATGTATTATTGACAACATTTGGAACATCAGCAGTACAAACACAACAGAAAAGATTATGGTCATTAGCGCCTTAATCTTCTACTTTGGAAAAATACAAGAAAAGCCAAAGGGTAAGAACTTCTGTTGCTATGCCCTCTTCACTGGACCCAAGTATGGTCTCTACAAGACATATCCAGAACTCCAACAGGCTATTGGATCCACTAAAGCCTCCTTCAGAGGATATTACAATGTTGAACAGGCCGCCGAAGATGTTGCAGCTACATGTGGACCTTCTTACTATAGAAGCCCATTACTGGTTGGCAGCCCAGTAACAGAAGAAACATCTTATGCACAAGTTATCACAACAAATCCCCTCAACCAACAAGACAAGATTCGCTCTCAAGTTGAATGCGTATTTGAATTCTTGAAAAGAGCACAACAGGGAAAGTACTCTCCACAACTCGACTCATGGCCTTAGAGTCAAATACGATACAGAATATGACATCAGAAGACAATGCAAGGCACCCTTCACAACATGCAACCAGACTTATGCTTGTAGGTGTCAGGTTATCTACAGCTTAAGGAAAGCTTACATTTCAGCAGAAGAATTTCCCATTCAACACTACAGAGACGTACAAATTACAATAGAAGCAATTCTACAAACAGGTTTACTAGCTGAGGTCTTATTCCAAAATGAAGATGGAATCAAGAAGCTTCCACATTACATCCAGGACATCTGTGAAACAGCACTCTTCAGAAAAGGAAGAAGACTTCGTCTAAAAATTGAAGCATCTCCTCCTTTGTTCAAAAACAACACACTTGTTGAAGAATCCAACTGTTTCATGGCACTTGGAGTAAGCTACAACGATGGACTCCCGAACTGGACCAGATTGATCTTGAACCAGATTGGGAGGTCTTGCCTACAAACACATGGGCTCCATTACACAAGCAACTCGAGTTAGCCAGAGCCCATACTCAAAGCTACAATTACTGTTGGACATCTAAGGTTTTCGAAAACTTCACCTTAATGTTAACAGGCCCAACATACAGGTTCTTTTGGGCTAAAGATTTCGGCCCATACATTCAGCCATTCACCGAGACGAAGAATCTCAAACTCATTGAGATGTTTTCCTCTCTCCCGATCCATGATGACGCATCAAGTGACAGCACACCAGCACAACAGACAAAGACAGCAAAGACAGCACTCAGGCTCCGACAATTAATTTGGCACAAACAGAGTAAAGAAGACGTGGTAGGCCCATCTCTCCACCGACTCTACAATAATGTAAAGTCTTTTTGACTAAGTTGTACATATTGTGTCGTTTTGTTGAGTCATAATGTAAGTGGAATAAGTATCCAAGGGTGATGCCTTAGTTGAGTGGTTCTTAAGCGACCCACGTGGTCCACCTCTCTAACTGGTCACCTCTGGAGACTTCTCCTTTTCTTTTTCTTTTACGTGTCAAGTTTGTATGGTTTGCTTAGCTTTGAAGCTACTTTTCTTTATGTAAAGAATATGGGTAAGCGGGCAGTGTTAAGACCCGTCTTCCTCTTTCGAGTCTATATAAGGGTTGTCCCCCTTCACTTGTAAGATATGGATGAATGAATATGAAAAGAAGAAATGAAAGATATGATGGTTTGCTCTTACTTCTCTGGCTAAAACCCTTCCGTCATTCTCCGACACTGAGGCTTGCCCTCTTACTACACTCGGATGGCTGAGTAGAACTCAGTTCATTCCTCATTCCAACTACAGGTACAACAACTTCATCCAGGAGCACTTGGTACCCTGAAGGTCTGGTCGTACCTTGAAAGTTGCTTGAGCTGGGAGAACTATCCAAGAGAAGCTGTGTTCCGATGCGGAAGAGGTCTGCTCGTGGTCCGTGTTGCCGTTTTGCCGTGTGAAGGCGCAGGCGTTTGGACGTTGAGGAGCGACTGTTGAAGCCGTGAAGGGAACTGTAACATGCTGTGAGGACTCCCCGTGCAACAAGTAAAGATCGACATTCTAGTAAGGATCTCTTGCATCTCCTGATGATTTTGTTTATCTTAGTTAGGATTGAGGAAGGAACTATTCTGCCCTTGCCTTCCCGTAGTAATGGTAATGCCAAGGTCGAGGAGAATGATGGCTCTTAGTCCGAGAGTTAACCACTCTTTTCCTCTTCACTCGTAGTAACATATAAAACTTTGGTTCATTAAATTTACTTTCAGAGAACGAACACAAAACAATAAATCATTTTGATTCATTACTACAAAACAATTATAACAACTATAAAATCACTAGCATCTGTTTTTATACACAATCAGGGAAGACTGGTGGCATCTTGACCTGATGACCACTCCTGATTTGGAGTATACTACGGTTAACAAACAGAAGAATTTTATCCTTACAGGGATTTAATTCTTGACAAACATTAATTTTGGCTCTGTTCACTGGACAGATTCTGACAAACTTGGTTTCCGCCTAAGTTATGCATCAGATAGTTTACAACACCCGAAATTAAATTGTCACCACAAAATGGTATCAGAGCTAAGTTAGTATCTTGGTACGAACTCCACAAAATATTTATGTTTACAAAAATAAAAATGAATAAACCACAAGATAATTACAATTTAACAAAACATGATTATCTTTAGAGAAATCACAGGTAAAAACCTGAAAATTTCTCTATACAATTGGATCGCCTACAAAAATAGGCAACGCCAATATTACAATAAAGAAAAATGAGTTCATATAATTTAGAATATCTAAATTTGGAACTCACTCCAGACAAAAGTCCATCAAATATGAGGACTTCACACTCAGCTGTTGGGCATATGATCCAAAGCATAGTCATTCATTGCATGGATCAGACGCACAACAAAACACAATTGTGGACTTGCTATTAAATTTAGCAAGATCTCTTGAATACTATAACAAGAGATACCACAATATAAACACTACAATAGCTAATTCTATCGGAGAAAAGAATAAGCTAATTAAACAATTAACAGAAAATATTGAGTACTTGAAAGCTACTCAAAACAAACTTGACAAGCTTTTCAGAGGGTTAAATCTGACTGATCTACCCCTAAAGCTTGACATAATTAGACTCAGCAATTTAATTGAGTCTAACAAACCAAAAGAAACAGAGACTCAGTCTCGACTTCTCTTGGAACAACTAAAAGCTCAAGTTGAGCTTAACAAGAAACATTTTGATTCAGAAATAACTCGTATTCAGGAGTTAATTTTAGAATCAAAGAATTGGTAGAAATGACTGACGAAATCAGATTTCAAAACAAATTCTACCAAGACGCTGTAGACTATACTCAGAGTATGGCTACAGAAAAACATAACAATGGCTACATCATCCCTCCGGATGCAGCAGCCAGACAAACAATTCTCAATTGTCAGCAAAACAATGTCTTAATCGCAATGATTGACTGATTTACATTACAAAGTTCAGGCTTTAAGCATACAGATTGAAAGACTTCAATCAAATGCTAAAATAAGCGAAACTTTGGAAAACATTACAAAGAACCTTGAGAACCTTTCATTGGGAAAGAAACTCGAGGAACCTCCAAAAGTTAAGAAAATTCTTTACTTTGGAAACAAAATTCCGGGTTTTGAAGGAAAAGGGACTACGATTGAATAAAATGAATAACTTGTCCCGAACCCTACAAACAGCCTTAGGTCCATCCAGGACTCTAAGAACTGAACAACCCTCTAGCAATTGGCTAGATAGGTTTTTGAGAAGAGGAAGTTCCTCAAGCAATACAGCTTCTCAAGAACTTGAAGACATTATAGACGTTGAAAATAACCTCGAATTATTTTCAAACAGACAATTAAACAATTTAAATCCTACAATCCTCTACAGAACAAATAGAGTTTTCAGTAGCAACTCTATTTACAGACACCAGAGAACAGAAGCTCTTCATTTACCTTCCGGTAGAGAAGAGAGACTTACTTTGATAAGTCCAACTTCTGTAAACCAGTTGTTACAAAGACAACATAATTACATTCATCTGGGTATGATTGTAATAGGCATTAGAGGCCTAACAAGAAAACAAAATGGAGGAAAAGTTTTCTTAATCCTCTATGACGACAGATTTCCAAATCCAAAGCAGGCTATTATTGGTTTAATAGAATGCGATATGAACAACAACATGGGAATTGTTTACATTAGTCCCAATTTCTCCATGTTGATAAAAGATTTTAGCAAGTATATTAAAATACTTGTTAAAACACAAGGATATGACAACTTCTCAGGAAATAATATCCAACTTGATATTGTCTTCATGGGAAGAACATCCAATAACATGAATCACAAATACAAAGTAAA
>JAURVB010000827.1:0-25806 GCA_033002965.1 Piper betle
CTGACTCAACTCGAAAAATAACGGTCTACCCGACCGGTTCTGAATATAAAACCCTAACTCGAATCGTGGGTTTTACAAAGGTCGTGGCTCGCACATAAATGTCATACATATGCATGCGGCAAAAAAAGACGGGGCATACAATTTTATTGGGGTTGCGACCTAACCGAAACCAAAACCATCAAGCGGATGACCTGGGTTTTACACCTCCAATCAAAGCTTTTTTGCTGACCTTTACCAAAACTCTATGATGTTGATCTTGCGATCATTGTGGATACTCAAATCATCTGTATCTCCGTCTCTTCTTATAATCAATGAGATTTCTTTCATTAATTTGGCTTCATTTGAGCAAAAACATAAGTTTTTTCTTTACTTGTGATTTTATTGTTTTGATATTCAATCCTTTTTGTATATTATTGTGCCACTCATGATCGAGAAATATGGTAGTTGTTACAGCCTTAGTCCGAGGACGTGCCGGGTGCGCGGGATTGGGCAGTTGTTCCCATGCATGCCGGGTCCGACACGAGTAGCACGGGGCTATTCGAGTGGTGAAACAACTGGTTGAGGCTAACACGGTGTTGCAGTTGCAAGTAACGAAGTGCCGAGCATGAGTCAGTCGGAGACCAGATAAACCTCAAGATGATCGAGACAGGTGCTGGTGACCGAGCACTTGGGCGTCGATCATGATCGAGCATTGGTGCCGAGAACCGAGCGCGAGGACTCGAGGTTGATCGCTGCGTGCGGATCACGGAGTGCCGGGTGTGCGCTGGTTCGATGCTGGTGTGCGATCGCTAGCGCGCGCGAGCGAGTAGCGAGCGTGATCGAGCGCTGCCGAGACTTCGGTGCAGCGTGCTCGAGCATTGACGCGAGCGTGGGCGAGCGCTGCCGAGACAGCGGTGCAGCGTGCGCGAGCGTGGGGCGCTAGCGGGATTTTGATCGAGCCATGACCGAGCGCTAGCGAGCGTTGCCGAGACATCGGTGCAGCGTGCGGTGCGACTCAAGTAGCGAGCAGGTAGCGGTAGCGAGGTGCGGTATCACGCTACGTGACCGAGACCTGGTGAACGAGCATGCACGAGCAGTGGCGAGCACATGATCGGTAGCGAGGGTCTGGCTGCACCAACATGATCGATGGATGGAGTTGATCGGTACTGATGGCTTATCGGTAGCAGGGGTTATCGGTGGTGCGTCTGGGACGTGCACGAGGTTGCTGGATGGTCGAGCCGAGGACTTGGGTCGAGCCAGGGGTTGGACGTGTGCTGGACTTTTGTTTGACGATAGAGATGGGGTATATCTTGATCGTATCTTGGAGAAGATTGCAACTGAATTCAGAGATAAGCATGGCGAGGGTTGGATTGAATTGAGACGTCAAGGAAGTCCAGGTTCGTGGAAGATCTTTGGAGATAATCTGTTGGGAAAAGATTCTACAAAGATTACGCTTATATGTGCTGGATGGAACAACGTGAGACTTAGAGAAAGGAAGAACTGCCGAGAGGGGTCTTGGTGGAGCGTCGTGATCTGTTTTGTGGAGAAGACGGAAACCTCAACAAGCAAGTTCGTGGAGTGCTGCAGATCGATTCCGGGAATCGATTCTTCACGAGTTCATCGGCATAGGGTTGCTGGTCGTGGTGCTGTGTTTGGAGGTACGACGTGGTTCTTCTCATAACCTAGTTTGCATTACTTGGTTGAGGGTTTTGCATGTAAACGAGTAGGTCGTGGGTGGCTGCTCGGGGTTGTGATTTCGTGAGGACAATTGTGAGCGTGGGTGCTTAGTTCTCGCTGCTCTTCAGGGGAAGAGTTGAACACCGTGGGGTTTGCATGTCCATGGTGTAAGCGATCATAGGGGTGATTGCTGTATCCTTGTTTTGTGTTTAATTCAAGGTTGGAACAGGGGTTCCGTAATTGTGGTGTTGGCGTCTGACTTTGGGTACTAGCAGCGTTCTTTGATTCCGGGAACTTGCTGCGATACCGATCAGGGGATTGGTGTCAGGGTCGGCATTGGGTGGTCGATCAGGGTCGCCACATACTACTTGCTTGGTTTGCTATTGTGGATGTTTTGAGAATTGTCTATCGGTACCGAACGATATCGTGCACTGGGCAATTTGGGTGCTGGTATTTGTGTTCGGCGTGCATCGTGATTTGCAGGAGCGCAGGGGTGTGGCTTCGGGTCTCTTGCAGGAGATCGTCCCGCTACACGTGTAGTGGGGTTTCTGTTGCGTACTTTGAAGGGAGGCTGGTGTTTCGGGAGCGAAACACGCCGCGCGGTTTGCTGTTGGGGCGAAAAATTTTGTCCCACATAGAGCGGCCCGTGACAGTAGTTATATTGGTACAAATTTTTCAGCAAAATGGGTTTTAGCCTGCATCAATACAATCCATGTACTAGTGGAAAAAAATATTTTTTGTCGCTGCAATTTGGACACAGCAAATTTATAACTATTGGAGGCGGTGAGAAATTCATCACGAACATTGTCATTGGCTTCCGTGACAGAATTTTTGTCAGAAGTGAAGTGGTAAATATTCATGTCAAGTTTTTGACACAGTTTTTACCACATGATAAAAGTGTTCATTGTGTGTCACATTGTCGTTCCAACTTCCATGAAAAAGCCCATGTTAAATATTAATAAAATGAAAAATTACACCATGATCTTTTTGCCACAAAAATTCTGTGAGAGGTACTAAAGAAAATTTTAAAAATTCCTAACATTTATGCACCTCATGCTGTCCATGGTAAATTTAGTTATAAAATTTGAAAATATGAGTAAGAAACTCGCTTACTATCTATAAATTATTACGTGTTTGTGCAGTCTTAACATTTGACCGGATGAGCTAGTAAATTTTTGTCTTTGTTTTATAGATAATAATCGAACCGCCAAAATTGAGCACATATATTGTGAGTGTCGATTAATAGACACGATCATTTGCATCGAGGATCTCACGTATTTAACTATACTTATACATGAAATCAGTCCTTACACGACCTCAATAAGATTTAAACATAAGAATCCCTGAGTAAAAAAAAATTGTTTAACTACTAAAGAAGTAAAAATAACACGGAAATTTTAAAATAGTAAATTGTGTTTAGAATAGATATATATAAAATATATTTTACACAGAGTAATATTAAGTAAATTGTTTAATGTCTATATTAAGTATATTTAAATTTAAGTAAAAGATAAAATAATTATAATTAGTTTTAAGTGGGTCACCCCTGGCTTTCGTATGCCCAATTAATTTCTACTTTTTCTTATATCAACACAAGAAAACAGGGAGGAATATTTTTTCATAGGGGAGAGGACATGGGTGGTCTGACATGGTGGTAATCATAATTAATGTTCAATAGAAAACATTGTGGTGTTGGCGTCTGTCTTTGGGTACTAGCAGCGTTCTTTGATTCCGGGAACTTGCTGCGATACCGATCAGGGGATTGGTGTCGTGTCGGCATTGGGTGGTCGATCAGGGTCGCCACATACTACTTGCTTGGTTTGCTATTGTGGATGTTTTGAGAATTGTCTATCGGTACCGAACGATATCGTGCACTGGGCAATTTGGGTGCTGGTATTTGTGTTCGGCGTGCATCGTGTTTTGCAGGAGCGCAGGGGTGTGGCTTCAGGTCTCTTGCAGGAGATCGTCCGCTACACGTGTAGTGGGGTTTCTGTTGCGTACTTTGAAGGGAGGCTGGTGTTTCGGGAGCGAAACACGCCGCGCGGTTTGCTGTTGGGGCGAAAAATTTTGTCCCACATAGAGCGGCCCGTGACAGTAGTTATATGTGGTACAAATTTTTCAGCAAAATGGGTTTCAGCCTGCATCAATACAATCCATGTACTAGTGGAAAAAAATATTTTTTGTCGCTGCAATTTGGACACAGCAAATTTATAACTATTGGAGGCGGTGAGAAATTTATCACGAACATTGTCATTGGCTTCCGTGACAGAATTTTTGTCAGAAGTGAAGTGGTAAATATTCATGTCAAGTTTTTGACACAGTTTTTACCACATGATAAAAGTGTTCATTGTGTGTCACATTGTCGTTCCAACTTCCATGAAAAAGCCCATGTTAAATATTAAAAAAATGAAAAATTACACCATGATCTTTTTGCCACAAAAATTCTGTGAGAGGTACTAAAGAAAATTTTAAAAATTCCTAACATTTATGCATCTCATGCTGTCCATGGTAAATTTAGTTATAAAATTTGAAAATATGAGTAAGAAACTCGCTTACTATCTATAAATTATTACGTGTTTGTGCAGTCTTAACATTTGACCGGATGAGCTAGTAAATTTTTGTCTTTGTTTTATAGATAATAATCGAACCGCCAAAATTGAGCACATATATTGTGAGTGTCGATTAATAGACACGATCATTTGCATCGAGGATCTCACGTATTTAACTATACTTATACATGAAATCAGTCCTTACACGACCTCAAAAAGATTTAAACATAAGAATCCCTGAGTAAAAAAATATATGTTTAACTACTAAAGAAGTAAAAATAACACGGAAATTTTAAAATAGTAAATTGTGTTTAGAATAGATATATATATAATATATTTTACACAGAGTAATATTAAGTAAATTGTTTAATGTCTATATTAAGTATATTTAAATTTAAGTAGAAGATAAAATAATTATAATTAGTTTTAAGTGGGTCACCCGTTCGCTTTCGTATGCGCAATTAATTTCTACTTTTTCTTATCTCAACACAAGAAAACAGGGAGGAATATTTTTTATAGGGGAGAAGACATGGGTGGCCTGACATGGTGGCAATCATAATTAATGTTCAATAGAAAACATAACCAGCATGTACCAATTTTTCTTATAAATACAATAAAATTTTTTTATAGAAAGGGGAGAAATTTAATAATATTACTTAGTGGTAGGAGAATTAAAACAAATTACTAGAAAAGAGAAATTTTAATTAAAATACTAAAACTACACTTAAAGTAAGACAAAAAAATTTTAGGTGGCCGGAGCGACCCTTAGCGAGGCTGGGCGCCTTGGCTGCCCCCAACGGTGGGGCAGCATGATCCGACCACCTCTGATTTTGGGGCAGCAAATCGGCTTCCTCTATTGGATCAAATTGGCCTTCCTCCTAAAAAATAAACAAAAAAATTGGTCGGCCGATAGCCGGCGACAACTTAGGGGCGTAAGGATATAGCAAACTAACCCGGTAACTACAATCTATCTACGACCCAGTTGTGATAGTATTTTGCCAAATGTGGTAAAACGTTTAAAAAAATTTTGAGTACTATTATTTATTAGTTTAAAAACAAAGTGGTCCATATCAATATTTCCTATAAAGTTCGTTCCTCCTCTCCCAATATTTTTCTCCGGGCCTTTCCTTCTTCCATCTTTTTTATTTCTGTCTTTCCTTTCCCTCTTGTTGTTCGTTGCCCTGATTGTCGACTAATATGGCCCTCGATCCTCGACCCCTTCCCTCTTTATTGTTAACTCATTTTCGCCCCTCCCTCTCTTCTTTTTTGTTGCCCCCTCCCATCTTCTCCCTTCCCTCTTCTCATCCACCAACCACGGGCCCCAATATGCGCCGACCCCCGATTCATCCACCTTGTGTTTTCTCTTCCCACTGTGTGTTTTCTCTTTTACTGTCAAATTGTGGCATTGGAAGATTTGGAGCCATTTGAAATATCTGAATTTGTCGGACGTCATTTTATAAGCTCTATTATTTTTAAAATTCTGAAAAACAAGACCTATAATAAACTTTTTAGAAATTTTATATAATATTTTCTATTGCAACTATTTATTAATTTTTTAATTCATGAAATGAAAGCTTAAAAGACTGCAACAGTAACTTTTAAGAAAATGATCTCTTTGATAACTCGATCGAAAAATAAGAAATTCAGTTCATGGTGAGCATTCTTCTCAAACGCGTATCATTCACGAGGAGTACCAGTTCAAGCTCAAGATCAGCTTATATATGTCCTCTTATGTCCTCACCAAATATCATAATTAATTCACAAGAGTGATTAAGCATCAAATCCCCAAACAAAGTACACCAAACGAAGTACTCCTAATGTCTTCCTATGTCCTCATCAATCCCCAAACGAAGAACACCAAAGCATCCACACAAGCTTCTCCATTTCCTATCTCAAATAGTCATAAGATGGCTTCGAAGTTGAACAAGAAGATATTCATGGTGATATTGATGTTGATGATTATCTTATGTGCCAGTATGGGCTCCACTGCCGAGGCGAGGTTATTGAGAGCTGAATTTCTGCAGGTCCAAGGGGGTCCTTTACTGCCACCGCCACGGTGCACAAACGGAAGTGGGAGCAACGGTGGGCAATTACCAAATGTGGCTGCAACGAATTTTGTTGGCATCGATTAAAGATCTACAACATCTCAACTTTGGTTCGGAGGCATCGACGTAGGCATATGATCATAACAGCCAGCATCAAAGTTACATCCCAGCTCAAACTTTCTCATCGCTGACATATATATAGCAAATTGCCACTACTTATATTCATGGTTCAACCTGTTGGTTTCGAATTGTGGATCATGTCACTTGTTGCTAAATGTTTGTGCGATCTTGTATTGGTATCATTTTGAAGATGCATTCATCAGCTTTTAAGTTAGTGAAATGAGGATTTTCTTTTTCATCGGATGAAATAAATGAAGGTTGTTTTCATTCTTTCATATATGGATGTTATTGTCGATTATTAACGTCCGCAATTTAGACTAAGCAGGAAAAATCAGCCTCGTTTGGTTCCGTAAGAAATCTATGTATATATAAACACTCAATTTTATTGTATTCTTACAAAAGAACAATATCTTGTCACATTCCTGTTTAATTTTATACTCAATTTCTCTTATATCAATTGGCTTGAAAATTATTATCATCGTATTTCTCTGATATGTGTTGAAATGAATATTATGTTATTGCGAGAAGGCTCAGCCGCTTCTAAGATTGATAAACAACAAGAAATGATGCTGCGCCGTGTACGACTTATATTACAAATAAATAGGCCCTAGGACTGTATCCCCGCATGTCTAGTTTCATCTCTTGTGCGTGCGTGATTGTTTTTGCAGTCCGCGTGTGAAAAACATTAAGATTTTAGCTAAGGGGCTGGGGCGCAATGGCACCAAGACAGCGCCTATGTGTAGTGCAAAATACTATTGGTTATGTGTTGCTCTTTCGTATTTGGAATCAATTTCCTCCATGATTGAATTTTTCCACTTATATTTGACATTAATTTTAGTGCGTTATAAGGTGTGACATTATAATTCAAATTAGTTTATCTTGGCAAGTTTCATGAAGACCTTTCAGGTGTATTAATTATTGTCATAAGACCAGAGTTTCATGTCCTACAGGAAAGCCTAATTCTGACCAAACATCAGGATAATCTTCTTTTTCGTATCTGACATGGTACTGGTCCTCTTGGTGTCTACTCCAAGGAGCTGTAATCCCCTCCCCCGACCATGAAATTACAAATTATTTTTGTGACTGGAAACACACTTTAAGCTACCGGCTTTGCGATCATAGACGCAAATTAACCATAAATGGAAACCGACTACACCACATATTTGTGTGCATTGTCCAGCTTTAATTATTATCCATCCCATGTAATTGTAAGTTATTTTTACTAAGTGTTAATTTCTCAACCCATGAAATGAAAGCTTAAAAGACTGCAACTGTATCCGTAGCAAATGATAACTTCATAAGTCAATTTAAAAATATGAAATTTGGAAACGAATATTTATGAAATTTTATTCAGTCAGCATTGTTGGCAAAATGTTTGTTCGTCTGCTTGTTATAGTGTCATTTGAAGGATCATTCTCTAGCCGAAAAGTTGGTTAAATGCGATTTGTTTTTTGGTTGAAATAAAAATAGTTTGTTTTCATTCATTTCCTATACAGGAATGTTTATTGTCCATGATTAGTGTCCAAATTTAAAAAAAGTAATTAAGTAAGCAAGCATGTCCGCTTTTGTGAATGGATAATAAAAATGTAGGGGAGATATGAGTCCCAAAACGGACTTCAAACAAATCATTTTATTCTCTGTACAATAGTCAGTTTGAGGCACCAAATCAAACGTACTGTAAATCCTTCAAACAAGTTCGGGCTTGGTTGCATGTGAAACTTTTATTCATTTTATGTTTGTTGTCTTCTTTAGTTACTTATTTTACATTTTAGAAAGTAATTTTTATTACAAAAAAAGAACAATATTATAGTATTTCATTAGTTTGTTTTTTTTCTTCTCAATTTCTATGATAATAATTGACGTAAAAATTAAAATCTCTTAGTTTCCTTCATATTTAAAGAACTAATTAAACAAAGTTTATGTTCTGTGAGATGGTTCAACTCCTAGTAAGGCTCATATTGTTGTGTTGTTACCGGTTATGGATGCATTATTAAATCTGAGTTCAGGATTATAAGCACATTTTTAGTGTTGATATCAAGCTTCGCTGATATGTATGTATTTGTGAATGCATATATGGTGGTTTAATTAGTGAGTCATGGTTCGGTGTCAAATTCTTCTGGCCTATGTACTGTTTGGGGCACAATTCCTTACTGGCTTATACTTCAACCGGTAAAGAATTTTACTGCTGGTTCCTAGCTATGGAAGTTATGAATGTGAGCAAGAGAGCACAATACCATGAGGACAAGTTTATATTCTCAAGCATTTAATCTGTGTGTGTGTATCTTGAGTAGGCCCAGGTTAACTGCATAAACATACACATACAAAAATGAAAGTGTTACTAAAGATCATAAGTATATAATAAATGTTTTAGAACGAAATGTGCGATTGTTAGAATTATGGTTCCAAAATTATTTATTATATAATAGTTATGTATAGAAGGTTTAGAGGATATAATTATACATTGTCTACTATAAGACGCTGTGGCATGTTAATTGTCTTATGGAGGTAGGAATTATTTCTAACTCTTAACCTTACATCTTTCCATAAGATGAATAAATGTGAAGTAAAAAACATAAGATGAATAAATGTGAAGTAAAAAAAAACTATTAATCTATTTAACTCTAACATTATGTATTCTAATGTGGTGAATGAATGCAAAGTTAGGACAAAAGGGGCGTCAAATGGTGTCTTTATGTACCCCATGGTTTTACAAGCAAGAAATGTTAATTAATATGTGACTAAATGTTAGCAAATCAATCGCTTGGATAAAAGTAATTTTCCCTTCGTCTTCCAATCACAAGTTTGTATACATCTCAAGCACTCAAATCCTCTCTCGCTCATCCTTGTCGACAACCCCCACTCAGCCTTGCCTAAATGCTACTCATTTACTAAGGTGTTAGGCCCTTTGGGCCCCCAACCAAGCTATGATACCAATGTTAGGCCCATTAAGCACCAAAGCCCACTAAGCTCTGATAAAACTGTTAAGGCCTTTGGGACCCCAACCAAACTCTGATACCACTGTTGGGCCTTCAAAAAGGACTTGCAATAGGTATCATGAGCCTCTTTTAATTTAAAAGTTAACTTAAAGAATAAAGCTTTCTCATTAGCCTATATACATGTTACCAACGTCATCCACGACTCAAAGCACTCATCTACAAGCAATCCTCACAACTATACACCCCTAATTGAACTCTCCAATGAGAATACCTAATACATGAATTCAACCCAATCCAGCATGAATCACAACCAGTAAATAAGGGGTACATATGAATACCTTGATCAAGCCCCATAGATCCCTCAAAGTTCAAAGTTCCAATCCCTAATTCCAAGAGATCAGCCATGACAACTCCTTCCTTCTTATTCCTTAGTGATCCGGCCCTCTTCTAGGACAATGGGGTCCATACCAACCACTCGGCCAAAAAGAATGAAGTCCATACCTTGTCCAACTCTTCCCAACATCTTTCCCAAGCCAACTAGACTTATGACACCTTCCATAGTGTTCCTAACCTCCTGGTTCTCAATAGTTTGATGTTGTCTTCCGCTTTAATTAACAACGAACAAAACCACCCGCACAATGCGCGGGGTACAATTATCAATAGAGATACAAGAAGACAAAAATTATAACCACATTTATCAAAAAATATTTTCTAACGAATGATGGTTGAGTTTTTAAAATAAAATTAAAAAATCATAATAAAACGAAAAAGATTAATGAATTACAAACTAAAAAATGTAGTCTTTTAAGAAAAAGTGTATCCTATGAATATACCCTTCCAAAGAAGCTACCGATACATGATGAAACATATCTAATGGAAATATATTTTTTCAAATAGTTGTATCCGTTTAAAAGTAATGAAACATATTTCATAAGAGTACCGTTTCTAAATAGTTGCATCTAAAGTAATAAGACACATCCGGTAAGATTACCCTTTTCTAAATGGTTGCATCTAAAGTAACGAGACACATCTTACAGGGTACCTATTGGTTACATCTGCTTAGAAGCAAGGAGATAACAATACCCCTTTACAGTAAATTTGGGGGGAAATTTTCCTTCCCCTACTATAGTTATGTATTAGATATGTAGCACAAAATACACTAGGGTATTTGTTGCTCTTTTCTATTTGGGATCAATTTCCTCTATGATTGAATTATGCCACTTATATTTAACATTAATGTTAGTATGTTATAGGGTGTGACATTATAATTCAAATTAGTTTATCTTGTTAAGTTTCATGAAGAACTATAAGGTGTATTAATTCTTGTCTTCAGACTACAGTTTCATGTCCTACATGACTGTAAAATCCATGATTCGAGTCAGGGTTTTTATATTCAGAACCGGTCAGTTCGACCATTATTTTTGAATCGAGTCAGTTTCAGAACATGTGTACTGAGCCGACGCCAGTCGTCTGTATGAGCTATGAGGGTTATGCGTACCCAAGTATATAATGATAACGTCATGAACACAGCAGAATAGAATGAGTTATCAGAATATATGAGAGTATGCTAGTTTTTTTTCCATTTTATATATAGTGGATTGTAGATTTGGTTTTAGGCCGTTTACCACGTTAGGACGCATTATTGGCAATTTGGTGGGTTGATAGTTCTATAGTATATCATTATAATGTTTTGGTATTTGTTTGATTAAATGGGATTTTCCCCAATTTTTTTAGGATTTAATACAGCTTAGTTATTATTCTTGACTCGAGCCGGACACGAGTCAAGTCTTATATGCAAGTTTGCCGCCCAGTTATTTTCTCCCTCCCCTGACACTTTCTTCCTCCTTCCTGTCAAAACCCTAGCCGCGCCACCCTTTTTCTTGCTGTCGTCGCGGCCAACTCTGCCTTGCCACCGATCATCACCGCTAGGCCTCGCAGTGGCATTGCCGTGCCGCCCTGAGCACCGCTGGCCACTATTCAGCCTCCACAACGCCGGACCGCCGTGACTAGCGCCGCGCCCGTGTTGTGCTTTCGTTGCCGATCGTGCCATCAGCGACCGTCGCCACTATGATCTGGTGGTCGCTTTGACACCCTCGACCGCCCAGCGACCTTTCCTGACCGGAGTGGAGGCTGTTGCCGTCCAGGCCGGTCGGATTTAGTCACCCACCACCGACCCTTTGTTTTAGTCATTTTTCGGCAAGGCGCCACCTCCGCCGACTATGTTGACACCGTAGACGCGTCGGGCTCACCAAGCTGGTTCCAATGGTACCCAATACCGTTGCTTTCCAGCCACTAGACTCTGCCGGCAGTTGTCGCCGGAAGCTGCCGGAAAACCGGAATTGCTGGAATTCACCGGATATTCTACAGAGCTCACCCAGTCGAACCTGATTGAATTTTCAATGCCAAAGAATGCCGAATTTGAGCTCTGAGACATGCAATGGAACCCTAGTTATCTAAAGATGTGTTAGTATAGCATGTTAGAATTGAGTAGTTGTCATGATGAATGCTAGACTATGAATGAAGTAAAGATGTGCATGATGTGATTAACAGGGAATGAATAGTAAGTGATCTAAAGATGTGTAGGTACTCACGGAGTAGGATCTCGTCGCCTAGGCGCGATGACACGCTTGGAGCTTTTACCAGGTACGTTTAGGACTCGTCTCTATTTTACATTGTCTTCTATTGTATGTTTATTTTATTATTTGCTAATGGGTTAAGTGGCATTTTATTGGATCCCACTTAATTCGGGCCATTTAATCGAACAGTTTTCCGAATTAATAACCCATCAAGGATGATTTTGAAAACAAGATCCATTACAAATTGCCTTCGGGCCTATTATATAAATCCCTTCTTAAGCCTATATATATAATTTTATCGAGTTTTCAGTAAGACGGGAGATGGAAAAACCGGCTGCACGTACCATGAGAAGATGTCGTGATAGTCAAAGCGGGCTCTAGATTAGTGCAGCGAACTGTTCCATTCCCGGGGGATCCTGACAACTCTGCGTTTGAGTTCCTCACACCCGGAGAATGTGGAGGTTTACAGGTACTGTTTGGGTTGCTTTAAAAGGGGTGCTTCGCCGCCACCACCACAATGCACGAAAGGAGGTGGGGAGCAACGGTGGGGGTATGCCCAAATGTCGCCTCAAAGAGCTATGCTGGCAGCGGTTTACGAGCTGCGGCATCTCAACTTCGGTTTGGTGGTGTCGTGGGAGATATATTTAGAAGGGGCCGCCACCAAGTTTCATCCCGGCTCTGACTTGGTTGAATGTCAACGATACATACAGCAAACCTATTGGATTTGTTTTTGGATCATAAATTAATGATCTTGTTTTATTTTTATTTTTTATAATAGTTGAATGATCACATATATTGGTGTAATAAAAAGTAGCATTCACTTGCATAGAAGTTGGTGAAAGCCGAAACACCATTTTTTATTGGGTTGAATTTATAGAACAAGTGTCTCATTGATTTCAAGGGGAATTGTATACATGTACACTACTTTGGATCTCCAAATTCAAGACACTAATCAAGCGCACAAGCCTTCCTGTGTTATTAAAACTAGGCAAGATGTCACCCCATTCGCTACTTATATGATAAATAAATTATAATTTTATATATAAACTATCTTTGAATAGTAAGATACATTACTATAATAATTTAATATATTAGATATAGATTATGATTAACTATAATTTAATCAATGATAAATCATATTGTAATGAGAAAATATATAATAATAATTTGATTTATATTTTTTATTTTTGATGTATTTTAACTATTAGATATAGATTATGATCAAACCTCATATTTTCAATTAGAGGCCCATATTGAGTTCTCATTTCATTAATAAGAGTAGATATACATGCCATATTTTTTAAAATAGTCCTACATTTAATATTTATTATATATTTGTGAGAAAAGGCATATAGATGTTTAACTTGGTTTATAGATTGTGATGAAATAGATTTAGTTCATCAATTGAGTGATATCTTTAAATTAATATCACATCTAATACTTAGCTATCGAGGTAAGATTTAACATATTAATTAGGGTGACTTAATGCCCATTAAATTATACTTGGTATGTGTCAATATATAGTCTTCTAATAATCACAAGTTAGTAACTCTACAAAGTCAAGTTTAAACATTCAATACTTAGCAATGTTGCGAAGTAAGGTCAGCTTCAAGTTAATTCAAAGCTATTTATACTATTTTTTCAATTCACTCAATAAAAGATTATACAAAATAAGTATATATAGATATTTTCAAGACTTAAAGCTGATAAATATATAATTTACATTAGTTTAAAATATTAATATAGTTAAACTTAAGAAAATAATATGCTTCAATAATTTGAATTATTTGACTCAATGAGTCAATCATGAAAACAATGGAAAGAGCCCTCAATAGAATTTGACTTGTCATCCCTGACGCTGATTCAAAGAGTTTTGAGGCTAAAAAAGTATTTTTTAACTATTATAAATTGAAAAGAGTAAGAATATATACCGACACCAGTGCAAAAGGCTCTTTTGTTGCTAAAATTTTGTGACCGTTGTGTCACCGGAAAACAGTAACAAATTTGGTAGTCACTAAAAAGTTACCGGAATTGGTTTTAACATGAAAATTTGCCACTGTTTTGTCCTTGGACCTTTGGTGACTAACAATTTACCATAGATTTTTGAACGAAATTTTGGAAATAAATTAGATTTGTCACTGTCTTGGACACTAAAATTTCGATGTCAAATTTCCAAGCCAACGAAATTAGTCATCAAAAAATAGTTGTGCAACTTTTACAATTTTCCACTACATTGCCACCGAAATTTTGTTGACAAATGACATTTGCCAACAGCTTGACACTAAAATTTATGTGTCATATTTTAAATTTTTGAAAAAAATATTGGTACCATTATTTGAGCCAATGTGCTATAACACCCAAAACCTAGCTCAAGCTTACGAACCATATGGCAATGTCACGGGCCCCGAGTAGGTCGGCTAACCTGAATTCAACTTGTACAGATCTACTCTCAGTGCCTTAAGATGAAGATAATAGTTGTTCACATAACATGCTAATCTGCTGTACAATCATTCTGAAGTTTGGGTCTCGACCCATCCTATGCATTCTATTCACATTTCTCATCAATTCTTGGTCTTGACCAACTTGTTGCACATATTAAATATCTCAATATATTTACTAAAACATATTTATTAACATGTCATCATTCAATAGTTTCTACTGAAGCAAATATTATATCACAGCACATCATCCCGTATTGCATTCCATCTCATCATTCTCAATATAACGAAATCACAATAAAAATATTAACCACTCCAACGTCTACGATGTGTGCGCAAGAGACATTAGTGCTCCTCCATCAAGGCTGGCACATCTTACCCATGATCATCACCTACATATATTATAAATATAATTTAAAAAGGAGTGTTATTAGTCCAAAAATATAACAATATCACACAGGACATTAGAGCTAACTCTCATATGGAGAAATACATTCATATGCTTCACTAGAACTCTATGGAGGGCACGTACTAAGGAGCCATCAGGCTGGAAACCCGGTAGCATCTCAAAGTGACTACTTTGGTAATGCCTTTCTTGGCATTTTCTCATTTTATTTTCTTGTCCCTCGAGACTACCAATATATCCTAGACCCTCACCTTTCCTCCATAATTCTCCTTGTCTTGAACACAAAGGTTGTGTACTCTAAGGCATTTGCCTTTAGTACCATTTGAACCACAAGTCCGGATGTGCATTGTACTTAGTAGTACCCGTAAACCTCCACCTTCTCCAGATGTGAGGGACTCAAACGCGGAGTTGTCAGGACCCCTCAAGAATGGAACAACCCTCTCACTGATTGAGAGTCCATTTTGACTGGCACGTGTACCTGCTCATAGTATGTGCGAGTCGGTTTCACCATCTCTCGTCTCAGTAAAAGCTTAATAAAATTATATATATGTGTGTGTATATATATATATATAGGAGAAAGCTAACCAGGGGCAACTGCAGGAAGGTTTCCAGTAGTCACCTCTGATCTAGGCCGTCTGATTATAAGGATGGCCCAAATCTGTTTAAACTTTAAAACCCTACCTCCCCAATCTCCAAGCCACCGCCCTCCTCCCATTCCCGCCCACACCGCCGGCCACTCCGACACCTTTGGTAGAAGCTGCACCACAACCTATTTATGTTGACAGGCTGGTGGAGACCTCGCTGCTGCCATATAAGCCATCAGACACTCTGCCGGCGCCAGTGGTGGAGGCCTCGCTGCCTCCCTATCAACAGCCGGGGAGCACACCCTTGTCATTCGGACGTCTGGTAGCCAACTTGGTCGAAAAACCTGGAAGGAAAAATTTTTTTTCACCTCTTGTAAATCTTTATTTATCTTCTTTGTTTCTGATTTGTGGGTCATATGAATGAATCATGACCCAGATTGTGAGATTTGTTACTTTTGAGTGTGAATAGAAAAAACCAAATTGCTTGGCCGTTTTAACATGAAATGAGTATGGAATGCAGGAATCTGTAAAGTTGGCCGCCATGGGGAGCACGCCGCCGACAACCTTCGCCCTTTCTCCCAAGAGGGAACCCACTGATTGCCCGCCCAAGAGCCGGCGTGGGGAGCAGGTCGCCACTGGTTGGCCTTCTTGGTTGTCTGATGTTGCCAGGGAAGCTCTCAATGGATGGATCCCTCGCCTAGCCAATTTGTCCTAAAAGCTCCACAAGGTGAATGCAACTTCCTTCAATCTATTCTATTCTATTCCTGGATTCCAATGTATCGTATGTATTTTTTATTATCGATGAATTGATGATCTGGTTGTGTGTATTTGGTAGATTGGGCAAGGGACGTATAGGAGCAGGAGAGTGTGAAGTTCATGGCTCAGGAGATTCGGATTCTCCGGCATACTTTAAAATTATGGGTGAGTTTTTTAAGTTCTCGGGCAAGGTATGTTTTTTTGTTGGGTGACCTGAAAATGTCACATTATATTCCTGTGTTGTGCAGCAGATGCAAGAATGACGATGCCGGTAAGAGCCGGCCATGAGAAGTCTCTGCTCAAACTCCATATTTGAAACGTGAGTGGTTTTTTCGGGATGTATAACAAGCATTTACTTGAATTTTATGAGATGATCAGAATGAATGGTGCCTATGTTAAGATTGTTGGTGTGTGGCTGTGGGTTTGAGAAACACATAAGATATGCACCACGAAAGCAAGAGCAAATTCAAGAAAGAGGAGAAAGGCAGGTTTTTGAAGGCTGGGGATGCATATGACTATGACCCTCTAGTGTCAAAAATGTTGATGCAGCTTAACCAAAAAAGATGTGGTAGGAAAGGATTTTGTGGTAGCAAACATCATTCTAAATCAAAATGTTTAGATTGACATCCTATCAGAAATATGTTACAAGCAAAGCAGTGAAATGGTTAAATCAGACCTTGCATTTAGTCAATACTTCTCATCATGAGCAAACTTAACGACTTTGTTCTGAGCTTCCAATTGGATAAGCTAGATCAAGCTCTGAGATCTGCATTTGCCCTTGCCAAGCTCTCAGATTTACATACACAGCTTTTCACCTGGGTTTTGTTCTCTTTACCCTTTTCTGCTTTACAACCTCCCCTACTGTCTCAATCATTCAGGTCCCATGTTTGTACTGCTAGTCCCCTTTACAAATCAGGAGTTCCGCCGAGGTTGACAAGAACCAAAAAACTCATCAACCCAATTTCGTTAAGCACAAGATCAGGCTGGCACTTGATCGGTAAGCAACGAGTTTACATTAACAAACGAGAAACTGTTTTATTCAAGTTCTTGATTGCCTCCACCTCATGCCAATTTCGACAAAGTACCTAGACCCAATATACATAAAAGAAAATGAAACGCAACGATCTGGTCGCTACCAACTACACACCATTCACTACCTGATTATCTCAACCGTGACCAACATGTATATAGGTGAACAGAATAGTAAAATGGATAGGTGAATGCAATAGCAATTTGATTTATGCAGGGATCCTATCCAAACTCTGCAAACCAATAAACCAGCCGCTCTAACTTTACAGATTCTTGCTTCCATACTCATTTCATGTCAAAACGGCAATTTACTGCAACTTACAAACAAAACAAACTTCAACCAAAGTAGCATATGATCAAATGATACGACACCGAGGTGAGCAACATGCTCATGAAAGACCTTGGGTGGTAAACTGTTAGTAAGCGGATCCACAACTATAGAGTTTGCCCTAATATGCTCTATAAAAACTTTATGACTCTGAACTCTTTCTTTCACAAAAGGAACTTGTTCTTTATGTATTTTGATTTAGATGAGCTCCTATTGTTATTTAAATATAATATTACAGACTGATTGTCATAAAATAACTTAAGTGGTCTATCAATATTATCAACAATGTGTTGCCCTGTGACAAAGTTTTGCAACCATGTTCCATGATTGGATGCTTCATAACAAGTTATGAATTCTGCTGTTATGGTGGAAGAAATTATGACTGTCTGCTTAGCACTTTTCCAAAAATAGCTCCTCTACCAAGCAAGTAGACATATCTAGAAGTGGATTGAAGAATATCTTGACATCTAGTAAAATCAAAATCAAAAAACCCAATGATGTCAAGTTGATCTGACTTCCAATATGTAAGCATGTAATGTCCAGATTACTTAAATATCTGCCCAACATTCCAATAATATATGCAATATCTTGGCATGTACATACTTGAACGTACATAAGACTTCCTACTGCTGAATCATAGGGAATCTTTTACATTTCCTTTCCATCTATTTCATTTTTTGGGCATTGATTGAGACTAAATTTGCCTCCTATAGAAACAAGGTATCTTCTTATTTACAACCTTTTATGTTAAATCTCTTAAGCACTTTTTCTATATAGGTCTTTTGTGATAATCCTAGTATACATCGAGAGCATTCCCGATGTATTTGAATTGTTAATACGAAAGACACATTTCCAAGATCTTTCAATTCAAATATCTTTGATAAAAATCTCTTGGTTTTGTGCAAGAAACCTATATCATTGCTGGCAAGTAACATGTCATCAATATATAAAACCAAGAAATATATACTTACTCCTACTAAACTTATGGTATATATAATCATCAATCACATTCATCTCAAAATCGAACTAGAGAATAACTTGATGAAATTTATGATACCATTGACGAGAAGCCTGCTTAAGTCTATAGGTGGATTTGTTTAATTTGCAAACTATATTCTTTGAATCTCGTGATACAAAATTCTTTGGTTGCACTATATATCTTGTTTCATCAATGTCACCATGTAGAAACTCAATCTTTGCATCCATCTGATGTAACTCAAGTTCAAAATGTGCCACTAATGCCATGATTATTCTAAATGAGTTTTTTGATGAAATTGAGAGAAAGTCTCATTATAATTAATGCCTTCTTTTTGAGTAAAGCCCTTTAGAACAAGACGAGTCTTATATCTTTCTACATTTCCTTTCTAATCCCTCTCGGTTTTAATTATTCATTTACAACCAATAGGTTTCCTACCTTCAGGGAATCAAACAAGATCTGAAACATCATTAGGTTTCATTGACTTCTTCTCTTCATTCATGCCATCAATCTACTTTTGAGAATTAGAACTCTTCATGGCCTGATAAAGGTTGATTGGATCATCTTCCATCATTCTAATGTTATCCTCATGTTCTTGGAAAAAGTTGATATAATCATATGGAATTGCATTTCTTCTTTCTCTTGTGGATCTCCTCAATTGCATTTGCTCTTGAGGGTGATGAGTTTCCTCTTCAGGTATAACTTGATGATTGTGATTAGGGAGATTCTGGACATTGTCTTGTAATTCTAGTATTGTTTCTTAAACTACATCAGGAATATAATCCTGATTATTGTCAAGAACAATCATGGGAAGAGAAACAAATTCTTCTTCAAAAAATAAATCTCTAACTTCATTTCCCCTCTAAACTCAACATCCTCAAAGAACTGGGCATTTCCCGTCTCAATGAATGACCTTCTTGTGGGATCATAAAACTTATACCTTATAGACCGTTCTGAGTACCCAACAAAATAACTCCTAACTATTCTTTAGTCAAGTCTCCTTTCATTTGGTCTATAAGGTCTTGTCTCAGTTGGATAACCCCAAATTCGTAAATGCTTAATACAAGACTATTTTCCAATCCACAATTCATGAGGGGTCTTAACTATTGCCTTTGTTGGCACTTTATTAAGAATATATGCTGCTAAAAATAACTAGGTTATTTAATTGAGGGTTTTGTAAATCTTAGAATGAATCTTAAATATTATCTAATTAAATTAGTTCTTAAAAAGTAATACTATAAATTATATATTATTCCTTTTAGCGTATTAGTACGGTGGTATTTATGGATGGTTTTAAATAAGTTTTATTTATTGACTTTTTGGGATTGGGAGTCGTGCGTACGATTTGACACCTATTCTCATTAACTCAATAGTCAATTTTTTTGACTTTTAGTTATCACACGAATGGTTGATGTTTAATATTGTTATGTGTGATTACATTTAGTTTGTAAAATTTAATGTATTGACTTCCCAATTTGTACACATAATTTTCTATATAAAGGATAATTCTATTGATGTTAAATAAAACATCATATTGATAATTTGTGAGCACATTTGGTTCACAATGGGAAGGCTTTAGAAAGTTTCATTTATATTAGGATCATGTGTCATAGTTACGGGTGCCTCATCACAATTCCAAGTTTGTATTATTATTCAAAATATTATATATTCTTATTTGGAGTCTTGGTCAACCTGAGCCCACATTCGATCACCATGTGCGAAGCGCGACCGAAGTCAAAGAATTGAGTTAATCAAACACAAGGTAACACCCTTAAACTTCTTATAAGATTAAATACTTGCCCCCATGCCAAAACGGGTGACAAGGCACAATGGCGTAAGATAATTTATTATGCACTTGTGACACCGAGAGGGTGAGTCAATGGCAAATATTAATAACTACAGGCTGTGGGTCATGTAGCATATGTGCGCATACATGGGATTGTAGTTGGATGGGGTGGCCACCCCTCTTAACATAATAAGAGCTCAGCATAGGCGCATAATTACTAAAAGACTCAAAGTCAGGTGTTATGGAATATATTAACTTGTTTCTTGTAATTATATAACTTAGTGTTTTTATCACTAACGTAGAATTGCCTTCACATGTGTGAGCATGGAAGGATGGGTAGAGTCGGGATAGCTGGAGGACTTTGTTATTAGACTTTTAACATTTTTTCCTTATTTGTTAATATACTTTTAGATTGTTTGCATGACACTGAGATTTTGGTTCGGTTCATGAGGCTTAGATTATTCTGAGCATTTGTTCTATTAAATTTTATGTCATCGGTTTATTTAAATTCTTTAAAATTATTTTATGAGACAGTTAGATTTATATATTAATACTTGGCTCGTGGCTCGGAAGGGGCGGGTGGTTATAGGTGGTATCAGAGCTGTGTTTCCCATGTAACCATACAAATCAATATTACCTTATTGAAAGTCTAAGAGTCCACTGTTCTAAAGGTAAATTTCTTCTATATAAGCATTGATCATTCTTTTATAGAATTAATTTTCATCATTTTAGATGGTAAGTAATTATATGTGTGCCACTTATATGTCATGTTAGGTGCACATGATGCTTAACCCATGGGTGTATATGGGAAGCCTTGACAATTAGAGGTGTTATCTAGGCAATATGGGTGGTATGAGACACTTGTGTGAGATGGATGACAATGTCATGGGACAGTGTGCCCAACTTTAGCTATGTAGATGAGTGGCAATGCTTAAATTGAGAAAATAAAAAGTACCGATGAATTATAGTCTACTATGAGGCAAGATATGAGTTTATGTAAAGTAAAGACACCAATGAAGAGGGAGTCATTTAAAATGACTACTCAAATGCAATAGAGGCTCAACTTTAGAAGTATCCTCAATCAATCCTACTTTAAGATGTAGAAGTAGTGAAGAAGCCGATCAAAATGGCACACATAATCAACCATCACAAAGTAGAAGTGAAAAGAAAATTGTAAGTCGTGATTTTTCCCAAATGAACTTTTATAAGAAAATGTGAAGATGTTTAAACTAACTTCTATAGAGCTAGATACAAGTATACCAACGAATAATGGAAGAAATGCCTTAGATAGGATAAGAAAGAAGTAAGATGAATGAGTAATTTTCTCTTTATAACCTTATTATATTTTTTAGGACAAAATATCCCCAAGATGGGAAGATTGTAAAACCGTGATTTTTGTCATTGTGAGACACCCTATTATATTTTCAAGCACGAAAATTCCTAAGCCCCAATTTTTCTCTTTAATATATTTTCGAAGAAGAAAATTCCTAAGCTGAGGAGATTGTAAAACCCCGAAAATAAGTAGGTTATTTTATTTAGAGTTTTGTAAATCTTCGACCAAATCTTAAATATTATTTAATTAAATTAATGCTGGAAAATCAATATTATAAATTATTAATTATTACTTTTAGCGTATTGGTACAGTGGTATTTATTGATGGTTTTAAATAAGTTTTATTTATTGACTTTTTGGGGTATGGATTCGTGGGTGTGATTAGACACCCATTCTCATTAACTCAACAGTCAATTTTTTTGACGTTTCGTTATCAGACGAATGGTTGGTGTTTAATATGAGTTATGTGTGAATATGTTTTTTTAATAAAATTTAATATAATGACTTCTTGATTTCTACACATATTCTTCTATATAAAAGAGAATTCTGTTGATGTTAAATAAAACATCATCTTGATAGTTTGTGACCATATTTGGCTCACAAAGGGAAGACTTCAGAAAAGTTTTATTTATATTTGGATCGAGTGCCGTTGTTGCCGGTGCCTCATTAGAAATTCAGATTCACATAATTACCCGAAATGTTATATATTGCTATTTGAGAGCCTTGGTTGGACTGAGCCCATAATTGATCGCCATGTGCTGAGTGCAGTCGAGGTCAAATAATTGACTCAGTCCGACACAGCATAGCACTGTTAAACTTCTCGAAAGATTAAATGCATGTCCCCATGCCAAAAGGGATGACAGGGCATAGTGGTGTAAGATGACTCATTATGCACTTGTGATACCAAGAGGATGAGGCAATGGCAAATATCAATAACTACAAGTCATGGGCTACATATCATGTGTGTGCATACATGGGATTGTAGTTGGCTAGGGCGGCCACCCCTCCCTGTATGATAAGAGCTCAACATAGGCTCATAATCTGTGAGATCCCTCAAGTTAGTCCCACATCTAATACTTACTAGGAGAATATCCTACTTATAAGTGGGAATGGACTATAGATCTTTAAAGTGGTTAACCACTTTTTAAAAAATGACTTAGGCCATTACATTGCACTTTGGATTTGATCCTGGCTCCATGTTACATGGAGGGCTGGACTAGGGATGCTGACTAAGGGTGCCGGTTACGGGCCAGACAAGGACGTATTTTGATGCTAGCAACAAGCCGAATGTAGGAATTTTGAGGACCAAATTTTGTAAGGTGCATGGATTGTGAGATCCCTAAAATTAGTCCCGCATCTAATACATACTGGGATAAGATCCTATTTATAAGTGAGAATGAAATATAGATCTTTAGCTTGGTTAACCACTTTTGATGAAATGACTTAGCCAATTATGTTGCACTTTAGGCTAGAATGTTATAGCTGCTATCTTTAGCGCCTCAACCCAGAGTGAATCAGGTGAAGTAGTATGAGAAATTTTACTTCAACCATGTCTTTTAATGTTCGGTTTCATCTCTCAGAAATACCATTCATGCTAGGGTGCCTGACATGGAGTACCTGACATTGTGTATTGTAGGAAGATTACAGACACTTATACGAATTTGGCAAATGGTCATGGACATTGTACACTTTATCTATCATATCTACCATACTATTCACCACCATGGTCAGATCTCATTGCCTTAATAGTTTTGTCAAGTTCGTTCTCAACTTCAGCCTTATATGCCTTAATAGTTTTGTCAAGTTGGTTCTCAACTTCAGCCTTATATGCCTTAAACACGTCCAATGCTTGACACTTCTCATGAGTGAGATAAATGTAACGATAACGACAATAATCATCTATAAACATAATAAAATATTGTTAACCATTCTAGGAAGCTGTAGAAAATGTCTCACAAATATCTGTATGTATTAGTTCTAATATGCTTAAAGATCTTTTGGCACCTAGTCTCCTTATATTTGTTTGATTTCCCTTAATGCACTCAGCACATGCTTGAAGATCTAAAAAATTAAGAAAATCAATAATTACATTTGACATAAGTCGTTCAATTCTTTGTTAAAAAATGTGACCCAAACTTTTGTGACAAAGTAAAATAGAACTCTCATTTGTTAATTTTTTTTCTACTACATAAACCTACATGCAAAGAATCATTAAAAGATGCAATAATATCATGTAAATATAGATTATCATAAAAGAGAAGGAACCCGTACCCACCATATTTGAATTTAAAAAGAGGCTAAACTTATGATTTCTAATTGAACAAGAGTAACTTAATTTGTCCAACATAGAAATAGAAACAAAATTCGGCCTAAAAGACGGTAATATATATGTCTCTCTTAAATCTAAATAATATCATGTCTTCAATAATAATCTGAAAGCCTTTATTGCGTCAACTACAACTGATTTACCATCACCCACATAGATGAATCTTTTAGCTTGATTTGGCTTTCGGCAACTCAGGCAACCCTCCCAAATTAAAATTGTCTCCTTTCACTATGAGAGCTACTAAAGATGTAAAATTACTTATTTGAAATCTCTTGAGAGCCTTATTGATATAGTCCTTATGAGATTAACCTAAGATGCCTTGAGATCTATCTGTATGAATCTTAATGCCAATGACATAAGATGCTTCACCCATATCGTTTATATCAAAGCGTTCTGAAAGAAACTTTTTCACCTTATGTAACAATCTCATATCATTGGTTGCAAGCAATATGCCATTGAAATATAAGACAAGAAAAATAATCTTATTCCTACTAACCCTGTGATATATACATTGATCTTTAATATTCTCAACAAAACCAAATGAAAAGATTACATTATGGAATTTAAGATACCACTGACAAGAGGCTTGTTTGAGTCCATATATAAATTTCTTATGCTTATAACTAAAATGCTCACCATCAATTGAAGAAAACCTCAGCTTCTTTATAGAAACCTCTTCTGCTAGATCTCTATTGAGGAAAACTATTTTCACATCTATCTGATGTAATTGAAAACTAAAATGCTCTGCTAGTGCCATAATGATATGGAAGGAGTCTTTTTTGAAACAGGAGAAAAAGTTTTTTGGTAATAAATTCCTTCTTTTTGTATGAATCCTTTATCAATGAGTCTTGCCTTATATCGTTTAATATTGTCTAATGAATCTTTCTTGGTTTTGAAAATCTATTTACAGCCAATAGCCTTAATTCCATTAGGCAACTTGACAAAGTCCCAGACATGGTTTGCACCTAGAGAATCCATCTTATCTTTAATAACTTCATACCATAATAATGAATTATTAATATCCACTGCTTGTGAAACATATCAGGGTCATTTTCTTCTCGAATATTAGAGTCAACTTATTATAGGTAAAAAAAGAATCACTGGATAATGATGGTTTTGTCACTCTAGTTAATCTCTTTAATGGTTCATCAATGTTTTCTTGTGGACGTGGTTGATCAACCGGTTGCTCAACAACTTCAAGTTGTTGATTTTTCTCATGAGCAACTTGTTCTATTAGAGTATCTCCAGCTTTGCATCGCCTTTATTAGCGACTTGTTCAATATTCACCTAATTAAGGTGTATGTCATGAACAATAACTAGTCTATTTTCCAATTTAGGAGTTCTTTTAGTATGACCATCATTAAAAACTAAGTTTCAATGTTGATAAGTCCAACTAATCACATACTTGTCAAGAAATTTTGAATTTCTTGATTCCCCAAATCTAGTTACATTTAATGGACAATAAAGCATATAATATATGCACTTGTTGGCATAACCAATGAAATACCCACTAATAGTCCTTAGGTCCAGCTTCCTCTCTTGAGGGTTATAAACTCTAACTTTAATGGTACAGCCACAAACACTCATATGTTTCAAACTCGGTTTCCAACATTTTAATAACTCAAATGATGTTTTACAAACAAACTTAGTAGGAACCTGATTTAGTATATATGCTACAATCTTATTGGCCTCCCTCCACAATGAATCAGTAATTTTGGAGTTGCTAAGCATACTCCTCACCATATCCAACAGAGTCCTATTTCTTTGTTCTACTATACCATTTTGATCTGGAGAGCCAGACATAATATATTGTACAATAATACCATATTCTTGCAAGAAATTTAGAAAATATACCATGCACCTGTCCACTTTTAGTATACCTAATATAAAATTCTCCACCTCGATCAAATCTCACGGTTTTAATTTGCTTACTGCATTCTTTCTCTACTTCCTCCGTAAACTT